>CAUYQV010017629.1:0-11678 GCA_963574575.1 Galagoides demidoff
TTCAACCTGTTAATATGTTGTTTATCATATTGCATCCTCATTTAAAAGTGCAGTATGTTTGTAATTTCCCCTTTATAATAATACATTTTCTCCAATTTTAATATCAGGTGTATCCAGATTAAGTAGAATGATTTTGAAGTAGTTTTTCTTTTTCTGTTATCTATAAGATGTGGCATGATCTGTTTTTTTTGAAATTATCTTTTATTTATAAATATTAGTTGTCTATTTTTTGAGACTGGCAAAAACAAAATAATAAGAAGTAGTTAACCGATGACTCCATACTGAACCTCAGAGTCAAAGCATTCTATAATAGACATACTCCTATCTGACAATGTGAATGTTACTTTCTTTGCATTATTATTATTATTGCTTAATATTTCGATGCAGGAATTGTCTGATTTCTTTTCTGAATGGATTTATCTTCATTCGTTCTTTATGAGGTTTTTGTTTTTAGTCCTTATCTTAAACATTGTTATAGTTATTAAATTTTAAGCCTTTTTAATTCTGTGAAGGCAAAAGTGGAAACCTGATAAACACATGGATATGTAAGAAAAAAAAATAGGGCAGAGCCTATGGCTTAAAGGAGTAGGGCGCCAGCCCCACATACTGGAGGTGGTGGGTTCAAACCTAGCCCCAGCCAAAAAAAAAAAAAAAAGAAAAGAAAAGAAAAAAAATAGTATGTTACTTTTTTCTGCTTTATGTTTATTTGTTTTGCTTTTTGCTGTTTTGATATATGGACCTAGAGTCTTTGATTTTCAGCTCTTCTTTATTTCTTATACGTGTATAATTAAGACTTAAGTACACACTGCCATTGGTGAGCTACTTTTAACATGTGTTCAATCTATGCTTGTACCCTCCATCTCTTTTGCTCTTCCATGCAACTTATTTTGTGATAAAACTATTCTGTTTGTCTAGTATGATTTTATATATTCTGAATTTTACTAATCGCATTCCATGATAATATTTAAAAGTATTCCTCCTCCTTTTTATGTCTTGAAAATTGTTGCATGAATGATGATTAATCATATGCAGATTTATCATTATCTTTTATTTTTGTAGGACTACTACATCAGCAGTGTAGGATTCTTCAATTAGGAGGCACTGATGTATAATGCTTAATAATTCACTTGAGGTTGAAATATCTTTAAATATAAAGATATAATTCTATCATTTTTATTCATTTGTCAGCTGGATTCCTTTGGTACTCATCAGCGATTTCTTGAATAGAAAACGCTGTTTAAAAAAATTGATCTCCTACTTATTATTGGCAGAATGCAGCTTCTTATAATAATAGGACCAAGGTCCCCATTTTCTGGCCTTCTGAAAGTTTTTTCCAGTTATGGGAGGCAACCTTGGCACAGGGTCCTCTTTTTTTTACCTTCAAAGTCAGCAACAACAGATTGAGTACTTCTCAGGCCACTGAGAAAGTTTTCTGATTCTTAGAATGCGTGTGATTAGATTGGATCCACACCAAGAGAATCTTCCCATCTCTAGGTCCATGCCCTTAATCACATCTGCAAAGTCTCATTTATCATGGAAGTGACATACTCACAGCTTCTAGGGATTATGGCACAGGCATTTCTGTAGTATAAATCAAAAACAAATGTTCCCCTAGATTGTACTTCTGGGCATGTGCAGTAACCAAAACTGGATTTACCATATAACCTGTGATCAATGAGAAAACCAGACAAAATATATAAAACAATAGCTTTCAAATGTTAGTCAACAGCAAATACAGGGCCATGATCTTGGCAGTAGGTAAATAAACAATTGAGCACAATATATGCTACCTAATGGAAATATTTAGACTGTAATGATACAGAGAAAGAAAACTCAAATAGAGCCCACATTTTTTACAGAGGACATAAGAGAGAAAAGAGTTCGATGAGGCCAAGGGAATAAGATTTTTTTCAAGGAGAATATTGGACGGGGAGGGGATAGCTGCAAAGAGAATAGTTCAGAACAGACACTTAAACTGTTGACTTAGTATTTATCTTCACAGGGGTAAGAGAAAGCTATTCAATGCCAGAGACAAAATAACTGGCAGTGGGTAGGATGAAAAGTTTCCAGGTAAATACCTCTGAAGAAAAGTGAGGATACAGAACAATTGAAATTCAACTTTTTGCTCACTATATAAAAGAGGGAGTATAATGAGTTCAGGAAATAATTTGTCAAATTCTTGTAAAGGATCCAGTAACTCGATTGCTAAGTATTTATTCAATACTAATTAATGCAGAAATCTACAATAGTGCTTACTCATAATAGACCCAAATGTCTAACAAGAGATAAATAGGCTAAAAAGTTGCTATATTTATCCAATTAAATTTTAGCAATAAAAACAAATGAACTGTTCACAAGTGTATTAAGAAGGAATCCTTATTTTTCACCTTATACAAAAATTAACTCACTCTGGATTAAAGACTTAAAAGTAAAACCTGAAACAATAAAGATTGTAGAAGCAAATGTAATAAAAACTTATCTGGATATTGCCCTAGGCAAAGAATCTATGGCTAAGCCCCAAAGGCAAATGCAACAAAAATAAAAATAAATGGGACTTAATACAATTTAATAAATATATATCAAGAAAAAGGAAGCATGACTGGGCATGATGGCTCTCACCTATAATCCCAGCAACCTGGAAGATGGAGGTGGAAGGATCCCTTGAGCTCTGGAGTTAGAGACCAGAATGAGCAAAAGCAAGATTTTGTCTCTACTAAAAATAAAAACAAAGATAAAAATAAAAATGAAAATAAAAATGACAGAAACAAAGAAAAATTAGCCAGGCATGTGGCAGGTACCCGTAGTCCCAAGTACTTGGGAGGCTGTGGAAGGAGGATTTCTTGAACCCAGCTAATGGTACTGTGAGCTAGGATGAGGCCAGTCAACTCTAGCCTGGAGCAATGGAATGAGAATCTGTCTCAAAAAAATAGAAAAATAAAAAAGAAAAAGAAGAAGAAGGAATCTCCATAAGAGCAAAAAGCTAGACACAATTTCACTGAATTGTAAACTTTTATTTTCTTAAAAAAGTCTAAAACAGACAAAACAAATTTAAATTTATTGAAAGTTTAGTGTGATGTAAACACTCCTAATTCTGTATGAAATCACCACATTGTATCCCATAAATGCATTGTGTACATGACCTATGTGTTTATGATTTAATAAAAAAAAAGTAAAGCTTATAAGTGGTTACTTAATCCCAGAAATAAGTGTGATGGCTTATAAGTTCATTTTGAAAAAATGGATATATCTGTATATCTATATATTAGTTAGGCTAAAATTATATGGGTGAATATATTTGTTAAAACTCAACAAACTGGTCAAAATGGTTTATTTTTATTGTGCATAATGTACACCTCAATAAATGATTTTAAAATGTAAAAAAATATATTTAAGAGAGATATAAACTATAGTATATAAAATGTATCTGAAAACAGAGTTTTTTGACAGTAGATTGTGGGGTTTTTTTCATTACAGGATATTTAGCAGACAGATTAAATCAGTTTCAACTGTGATCAATTCCTGCCATTACATTTTCTATTTATGTGTTCACCTATTCCTTTCATCTCCAAAGAATTTGAAAACAAAATCCAAATACCACGAAATTTTATCCATAAACACGTTAGCAGTTCTGTATAAAAGATAAAGAATCCATATTAAAACACACAATTTCTTTGCCTTGTAAGAATGAATTATTTTATAATAATGAGATCATGGGGTATTCACTTTCAGACATGTTTATGCTGTTATCTAAAAAAAAAGACCTGCTTTGTTTAATCAGAAATTTCGTTATGATTATCCTTTGTTAATGTCATTTTTTATTCTATGAATAATCTTTAATATTTTTATACTTTGTTCATAAAGAGGAAAAAGGAAATTAATATTTATTAATGGCCAAGTAAGAATAAAGTACTGCTGTAATCTACATAATTATTTTAATTTTTCAATGGACTCTTCAAATAAAAATCCTCTCCAATTTTTAGAATAGAAAACAGAGGCTCAGAGATTCCATCAGATACTGAGTACCTGAGGTGAGATTTTAACATAGAATAAAATGACAGCATGAAAACATAATTTTCCAGTCTTAATGAAAAGGTAAACCTTAATTGCAGTATGATACATACAAAACATTAAATTAATAAGAAGTATGTTTTATGTTATTGTTGGAACTCAAGACATTTTATTAAAATTTGTAGAATATTTTTGAAAAAGACAAAAAGATTTCGCTGAAACAATCTCATGCACATGAGTTATCTTGACTGAATAATAATATAACTTTGGAATGTGGACCAAAATGCCAATTGGACATATCCTAAATCTGTATTCTGTCTCTTCTAAAATCATTTGATTCTTCCTTGGAAAGATAAAAATGATTATACCAGGGAAAAATTTGTACTTCCTCTAATTCTTTTCTCAGACTTAATGGTTTAGTTAGCCTTATATCTTACCCAGGATTTATGTCAAACCTTGCTTCACTCAAGGAGGAAGTTTTTGTTTGTTTGTTTTTAATCTACCCAAACAAGAAAAATACTTTTGAACAATACAAGCTGTAAAAATGTGGATTGACTTCCCTTTGTACTCTTTCCTACAAAACAGCATTGGCAACATTTAAAATATTGGTGGTTAATTTTTCTTAGTTGATGTTCCTGTACTTACTCTTGATTAATTCTTGATACTGGGTTTTCTCTTATGCAATTCATTCTCAATCATTAGGAGTAACTTATTTGATTGTTTAAGATGGATTTAGGTGTGTTTTTCAAATATGCCATATTCTCAATCTTTTCATTAAAAGGAAAATTGATTTTCTCTCCCTTAAATAGTGAAATAAGTTATTGTTCTTCCTCAAATGTTGGTATAGATAGAGATCTGAGAGCTCTTTATGCCTCTGAGCTGTGAATTCATGACCCATATAAATTTCTGATCATAAACTTTCATTCATTTAACAAATAGATTTTTAGCTCTGGCTTTCCTCATGTACTGTTTTAAGAATTAGGGATACAGGGTGGCACCTGTGGCTCAATGAGTAGAATGCCAGCCCCATATACAGGGGGTGGTGGATTCAAACCCAGCCTTGGCCAAAACTGCAAAAAAAAAAAAAAAAAAAAAAAAATTAGGGCTATAGCAAAGCACTTCCCCTATAAGTGTATTCTATAATTATGTACACAATTTATGTTTTTTAAATATATATTTTTAAATTATTTTTAAAACCTACTATATTCAGGGTACTGTCATAGCATTTTTGATATAAATATAAATAAGATATGGTTCATATTCAGATGGGGAAAAATCATAAGATATTTAATTGGTAAGTTAGATGTGAACTGGGCACACTAGTGTTATGATACAACATGTGTGCTAAAATGAAGTGTATGTGATATGGGAGCAGAGGGCATCCTTGTGTGTTTGTGTTTGTGTGTGTGTAGCGGGGGGGCATATGGTGGGTTCAGCGGGATGGTGTGGGGTAGGGTGGAGGAAATTTGAGTTGAAACAGTTAACGATTGGCAAAATTTCTTCTGGCATGATTTCTAATCCAAAGTAGGGATACAGTTTGCAATAGCTGGAAGAATCAGTGTGTCTAACCAAGGTGAGTACTCACACTCCTTTCTCAATGGCTCCCTTTTTGGTAACCTAGAAGTATTAAGTTGAAGCAGCAAAGTTAAAACCTCGCCTTCCTTCCAGCCTGCTATATTATCTTCTCTTTAACTGCAACATCTCTGCTTTGAACGGAGTCAATTCTCGATTATCTTCCACCTGCAATCAAATATAAAGTCATGCTTTCCTGGTCCACTAACCAATGATAACATCTCTGCCGTCCCCTCCATTCCTTGTGATCTTGTTTCCTTTACCCCTTCCAGGGCTTTACTTTGGTAGTTACAACAAATATTTGTGTTCCAATTTCTTTCCTCCTTGACTTATTCCCTGTGCATTTTGTATATTAATTTTATTTCCATTTATACAAATGAATTATACTCCTAACTCAAATCCCTCTCTGATGAGTGGCTTTCTTCTCTTGGAGAGGAAAACTTCTTGAAGGAATAGTCTGAGTACACTGCTTCCATTCCATTACCTCATATTAACAGTTAAATTCATTTTTAAAAGACATATTGAGTGCATATGTTGCTCTAGTGAGTCCTTGAAATGCCAAGGTTGCAAATATAAAACACAGTCAGATTCTGAGAGAGAGACAGAAAATGGATCAATAACTTAAAAAATGTCTGTCGTACTACAAAGGTCCAGAGAAGGACCAGATCTATGATTTAAATTGGACAGTTAGTGAAGGTAACATTTGAACAGAGTTTAGAAGAATGAGAAATAGATAGTAAACTAAGGTGTTTAAATTCAATGAAAATGTACAAGAAACTGAATCATTAAATATATTATTTTTCATATTAAAATAACTGTGTAATTTGAAGAACAAAATAACCATAATATTGGATTATTATCCAAATAATGAAACAAACATTCATTAAATAATTCTAATACAAATAACTGGATGAATAAATAAATGAGACAATTCTCGGCAAAAAATTCCAAATAATAAATACCAAAGGAAAGAAAAACAGAAAATCGCCATTAGAACACTGGTTATAATTGCCTCAGGAAAAAACCATTGATGAATGCTAAATAGTGGATGGAACTTTAAAAAAGATGCTAAATATTTGCATAGCCTCAAAGGATTTCCTCTGAATTATTTATATTACTACGGTAGTGTAGTATGTGTCTGCATATATTTTTATAATATTCTAAGAGGTAGAGTTTAATTATCTCTCCTCAAGCCCAAATTCAGTTGCTTCTACAGATAAAGTAAAGATACCTTACTCAACTCCAACTGCCATAATACAATGCCATAGATTGGGTGACTTAATCAAGAGAAATGTATTTATCACAGTTCTGGGGGATGGAAATCGGTGATCAGAGCATCTGCATGGCCTGGTCCTGCTGAGTGCCCTCTTCCTGGCTTGCAGGTGATGACACTTCCTTCTCACTATATCCTCACATGGTTGAGAAAGGAAAGTCTGTGGTCTCTTCCTCTTCTTCCAAGGACACAGTCCCATCATGGTCTCATGTAAGAACCTAATTAACTTCTGAAATGTTCACCTTGTAATACCATCATTTATGGATTAAGGCTTCAATATATGAATTTTAGGTGAACAAAAATTATTTAGTCTGTGACATGTCATTTTGTCCCAACCTCCCCAAAGTTGTATTTTTCTCACCATGTGCGTGGATTTATTTTGCTCCAACAGACCCAAAAGTCTTAACTTATTCCAGAATGTGCTCAAAGTCTAAAGTCTCATCTAAATATCATTTATGATATCAGATAGGAGTGAGACTGGAGATGTGATTCATCCTGAGACTTTCTCACCAGAAGAAAGTCACTTTATAACCAAATAAGTTACGCTCTTCCATAATGCAATGGTGAAACAGGCATAGGCTACACCTTCCTATTCCAAAAGAAAGAAACTAGAAGGAGGAAAGAAGTAATAAGTCCCAAAGGAACCTCACAAGGCAAATATTAAAGTTTCAAGAATAGTTTTCTTTGGTTTTATGCTTTGCCTTCAGAACCCATGGGGTGGGCAGTGGTTACCACCCACTGCCACTAATAACCCCACCTTTAGAGCTCCTATGGGAACCCTGATGGTTTCTACACTGACTCAGAGGTCATTCTTTCCTTGTCTTAAAGATTAGTGCATGTTCACAGCCAAGTAGCACTGTGGTCCACTAATGTTGGGTCTAAGAAGTCTGGCAGTCTTCTTTCATTTTGTTCCTTCCTCCTCAAACTGGCAGTGTGTCCTCCGTGCTACCTGACCAGGCCTGGGTTCCACACCCAGACTAATTTCCTCATCAAAAAGGGATGTTCACTCATACTCATGGTGTTTCCTGCAATATGGATGCACTGAGAATTTTCCAACTTTTAAAATCCTAGTTTTTTTTGCTTAATAATTACTTCTTCAACTCAAGTATTTCTTTTAGCATTTCACTATAAGAATATAAGAAAAATGAAGCCATATCTTCAAAGCTTGGAAATCTTAGAAATCTTATCAGCTAAACTTTCAAGTTTATTGTTTGCAAGTTTCTCCAAAATGCTACCCTACGTATGCAATTCAGACAAGTTATTTGTCACTTTATGTCAAGAACCATTATCTTAGTCTGCTAGTTTGCTCCTGCTGATATAGTTAAATATATGAGACTGGGTAATTAATAAAAAAAGTTACAGGAATTTATTTTTTCAGAGTTGTGGATTCCGGGAGGGCCAATATCAACGTACCGGCAAAGTTCGCTTTTGCTGAGGGTCTGGTCTCTTTTTCTAAGATGGCACCTTTTGGAGCACCCACACTTGGCAGGAAAGACTAACGGGAACTTAATACTTTCTCCAGTCTTTTTGTAAAAGCCCTAATGTGATCACGAGGGATCTGCCTTCAAGACAAATCACCTGCTAAAAGACCTATGTCTTAATACTATCACAGTGAAGATTCATTTTTAACTTATGAATTTTAGTGCACATCCAAGATGTAGTAATGACTTTTCCTCCATTGCCCAATAATATGATCTTCATTTTCATCTGAGATCTAATAATGGCCTTTACTTTCCATATTTCTATTAATACTCTGTTCATAATTACTTATGTATTTTATATAAAGATGTGAGCTTTACCTCTAACTTTCTTCCTGAATTCTCTTAGCCCATTTACAGCAGTGTAGGCTTTTTCTAGCATATACCTCAAAACTCTTCCAGCTTCTACCTAGTTCCAAAAGCACATCTCTATTTTTGGCTATACGGTATAGCAACACCTTATTCCGTGTATTCATTACTTCATCTGCTGAGGCTGTCAGCACAAAGTATCACAGACTGGGTGGCTTAAACAACACAAATTTATTTCTCTCAGTTGTGGAGGCTTGATGTCTGAGATTAGGGTGTCAGCATGATTGATTTCTGGAGAGGGCCCTCTTCTTGATTCGACAATGTCCCCTTCTCACTATGTCCTCAGATGGTAGAGAGAGAAGACACTGTTGTCTCTTCCTCTTCTTGTCAAGGAGCTGGTAACATCATAGAGGCTCTACTCTCCCCACCTCATTTAAACAGAGTGACTTTCCCAAAGACCCACCTCCTAATATGATTATGTTCGGGGTTAGAACTTCAACAGATACATTTTAAGCAGATATAGACAAACATTCAGTTCATTAGAGAGGAACATAGCAAATTTAAAATGGAAAAATCTCCTAGACACCCATATAATCAAATGATCAAAGTTAAATTTGCCAGTAATAAATCATTTGATACATATATCCTCATCTATGGTGTAATGGAAAAGGGTATAATTCCGTTCTGATATTCTTCCCTAAAATGTATAACTGCTATGCAGTCAAGAGAAATCATCATCAAAATGAACCTGAGAGATATTCTTCAAAATAGCTGACCAGTAATATTCAAAAGTATCTAATGCATAAAAACTAAAGGTTGACATGTAGTCATAATTCTGGGGAAAATAACCTGGAACCTAGCATCCCGGATTGGATCCTGGAACAGAAGAGGATTTTATTTGAAAAAACCTCTGTGGATTAGTTCAGAGTAAAACACCAATGTATTTTCTTGGTTTTGATTAATGTATCAGGGTCATGCAAAATGATAATGTTAATAGAAGCTTAGTGAAGGATATGAGAAATCTCTCTGTATTCATTTGCAACTATTCTGATAATTTAAAACCATTTTAAAATATAAAAGGCATAAAAGGTAACTGTGTGTTGCATATTGGGAATATTGTAAATGGGAATATATAAGTGTTAGTGTCAACAAAACCCGAAAAATGAAAAACATGATCCTTGAAAGAAAAATACAACTTGAACTTCATTAAAACTTCAAAATTAAAAAACAAAAACAAAAAACACTTCTACTATGCCAAAAGCAGTGTTAAGAGAATGAAAAGAGAGGCTACAGAATGGGGGGAAATTAATTACAAAGCATTTACAAAGCACTTATCTGATGACGGATTGGTATTCAAAATATTCAAAGTTTTCTACCACTCAACAATAAAAAACCAACAACCCAACTAAAAAAATGGACAAAAGTTCTCAAGAGACACTTTACCTAGGAAGATATACAGAAGGCAAACAAGCAAATGGAAAGATGTTCACTATCAATATCTTATGTAGTAGAGAACTGAAAATTACAACTACCTATTACAGTGGCCAAAGATATTAATATAAAACACCAACAAAACACTAAATGTTGCTGAAAATGTGGACCAAGAATAATTCTCATTCATTAGCAGTGATGGGGGGCATATAAGCCCCTTTGAAGACAGTTTCTTAGGTTAAAAATAGGCTTACTATTATAATCCAGCAATCTCCTTGGTAAATTTTTCAAATGAGTTAAAATTTATATCCAAACAAAAATTTTCTCATAAATAAATACAGCAGCTTGGTTCATACTTGCCACAAATTAGAAGCAACCAAGATGTACTTCCAAAGGGGGAATGGGAAAACAACTGTGGGACACTCCAACCAGGGAAGTACTATTAATCAAGAAAAAGAAATGAGTTATTAAGCTAGTAGAAAATGTGGAGGAAACTTAAATGCATATGGCTAAATAAATAAGCCAATCTAAAATTCATACTGGATGATTTCAACTATACACTGGGAAAGGAAAAACTAAACAGATGGCAAAAATGTCTGGTTGCCAGGGGCCCAGAGGACAAAAGAAGATATAAATACAGAGCATGGATGATTTTTAAGGCAGTGAAATGATTTCATGTGACACTATAATGCTGGAAATTTGACATTATGCATTTCTCAAAAGCCATTTAACTATATAACTTAAACAGTGCATTTGCTCTATTTTTATTTCCTTAGCTATGTGGAAACATTTTAGTTTATTGCAATCCCATTTATTTATTTTTGTTGTTGCTGTGATTGCCACTGGGGTCTTTGTTATAAATTCTCTGCCTAGGTGGTGTCTAGAAGAGTTTTTCCTACAATTTTGTTTTGTAATTCTTATATGTTCATTCCTTATATTAAAGTCTTCTGTCCATCTTGAGTTAATTTTCGTGAGTAATTAGAGGTAGAGATCCTTCTTCATTATTCTGCAGGTGGCCATCCAGTTTTCTTAGCACCACTTATTGAATAGGGCTTTATTTCCCCAGAGTACATGATAGCTTTTGTCCTGTTAAAGATCAGCTGGCTATGATGGTTTTACATCAGAATTTTGTATTTCCTTCCATTGGTCTATTTCTCTATTTTGTACCAATACCATACTGTTTGGGTTACAATAGCCTCGTAGCATAGTTTGAAGTAATGGGATCTTTCCAGATTTATTCTTTTTGCTTAAGATTGCTTTGGCTACTTGACCTCTTTTCTGGTCCAAAATGATGTACATAATTCATTTTCTAGGTTTGTGAAGTATGACATTGGTATTTTGATAGGAAGTGCATTAAATCTGTAAATCATTTTGGGTAGTATGGAGAAAATATTAACATGCTATGCATTCAATAAAGACATGATGTTAGAAACTACATAATATCAGAAACTACAAAGAACTTCTGAAAGTCAACAAGACAAAAACAAATAGCCTCATGAAAAAGTGGGAAAAGACGTGAACAGAAGCTTTTCAAAATAAGATAGACAAATGGCCAATAAATATATGCAAAAAATTCTCAATGTCACTAATCATCAGGAAAATGCAAA
>CAUYQV010017630.1:0-26854 GCA_963574575.1 Galagoides demidoff
TGTTGATACAATGATTAACCAAATGATATGAAAGTTATGTTAACCAGCTTGATGAAGATGTTTCAAATTGTATATGAAACAGCACAATGTACCCCATGTTGGCATCAATGTACACAGAAATCAATTAATAAAAAAAAAAAGGAAAAAAAAAAAAAGAAACACAGACTATGAAAACGCCCCCAGCCCCACCCCCAGACCTTCTGAATTAGAATCTACTGTTTAGCAGGATCCTCAGGTTGGTCTTAAGCAGATGAAAGGTTGAGAAGCATAGGACTGGAGGGTGGTGGGATGAATAACTTGGCTCTAACCACTCTAAATGCCTCAGGATCACGCCTATGACACAAATCCCAGAAGACAAGCATCTGAGGGGCCCTGCTTTAGGGCCCACCATGATGGGGGACAGACATTATGTTTGGAGGTCCCATCAGACCCACAGACAGGAGAAGAGCTGAACCTGAAAGGCCTGGAATGAAGGCAGATAAACACTGCACAGGGTCGGCACAGTGACCTTGGACAAGTTCCGAGATAGTGATGCCAACTACTACTTACTAAGTGTTTACTGTATGCCAGGCACTCCAATTAGCTCTTACAACCCTCCCTATAATTCACGAGGCATATATTACTCTTCCTCCTACAGCAATGACACTATGATTACTGCTGTTACTTTACAGAGGAAGAAACTAAGGTTTAGAGCAGTAGATCTCACACTTTAGCATGAATCAGAAGCACTGAGATTTGTGGAATTGCGGACTTCCGGGCCCCCACCCTCAGAGTTTCTGATTCAGTGAGTCTAGGGTAAAACCTGAGAGTCTGTAGTGCTAACGTGTTCCCAGATAATACTGATGACATTTGTCCATGTCAGGAGGCAGGCATTAAACTGCACATCAGAAAAAGGCAGGAAAAGCCACAGTAATTACTTTTCAAGAAGTCAGTCCAAAAATTACTCTACATGCCCCCCCCAAAAGATACCGTCAAATATTAGGCAAGTCCCCTCCTTCACAGCAAGAACACTTCCAACCTCAGCTTAGAGAAATGCCTTTCCCAGGAAGCAGGTGCAGCTGGCATTTTGCAGAGAGCACACATTGGAAAGAGGCGAACCTGCTTAGAAATACAGTTAATGAGAGTTCTTTGGAATTCACAGAATCATTGAGTCATTTCCCACAGCCACACACCTGGCCAGGAGAGTGACAATGTCCCAAGGAGGGAGAGACTCAGATGTGTGCTTAGTAAAGCTAATCATTCAGGTGGACTTGCCCTCAGACAGTCATCTCTGTCTTGCTAAAAAGTAAAGAATAACACTGGTAGAAATCAAACTGCACGGAGTCGAATCCAGGATGCACCGTTTACTGGCTGTGTTCTGTAGATAGGGTGCTTAACCTCTTTGGGCCTTATCATCTTCATCTATAAATGGGGAAATTAAAACAATACCTAACCTAACCTATAGGTTATTGGAAGGACTAAAGAGATAAGATATATAAAATTCTTTGTTAAGATAGCCTCAGTATTACAAACTCCCCAGGAAACCTAATTGACTATAATATCATTATTGGTGGAAGTGCTGGTGGAGTTAAAATATTACTGGCCATACTGGAGCTATCTGGAATACTGTCAATAATTGCAATCATGATTCTAATATCCGACACCCCCCTGGGTAGGAATATAAACAAGTACAATTTTTTTAGAAAGTCATTTGGCAATTTGTACCAAGAGCCTTACAAATACTCGCTCATTTTGACCCAGAAAGTCTGTTGCTAGGAATACTTTAGAGGAGTGATCCAGTTTGGGGACAAGGGTGTATGCCCAAGGATGCTATCACGTTATTGCACATAGTGAAAAAATGAAGTCTCAACTGATAGAAAAGCGTTTCTAAAATTATGTCATGGTCATACAGCGGAATGGAATCTTTCACAACTATTAAAATAATGTTTATGGTTTTTCATCAGGGGGATTCTGCTGTTTTAAATGTGTTGGCAAAATCTCATATAGTCTATGAAATCAGTTATACAAACACATGAAAGATGAAGGAAATGCAATAATTCAGAAGTCATCTACCCTGTGTCTTGAGACGGGACTTCTCGTGTTTTCGTGCGTTTTTGCAGATTTTCTTCAATAGTCATCTTTAGAATCAGGGAGGGCTGAGTAGAACCTGGTGCAGGAATGACAACAGCATACTAAGGAATTAAGCCAGAAACAATTCTTTCTGTCTGGGAGTGCCCGTAAGTTACAAGGACCTTTTGTGAACGTGGATAGTAATTAAAAGAGGGGTATAGCATTGGGAAGATAATGGGATACAGAGACATGAAGACAAGGAGTGGGTATCGTTGCCACACAGTCTTGAGAGATTAAGAAAGAAAGAAGGGACAGAAGATACCATCAGCAATGGCTGAGCCCTGAGATTATCAGGAGTGTTGAGGGATCAAGATGGGAGACTTCTGTGATGTTTCCATCTGATGGGACGAAACTGATCCTCGGCAGAAGTAAAGGTGCATAATGTGTCAATTAGGCAACGGGACAGAGAAATATCTCATAGAAACATACAACCCTTTTGAGTTGCAAGTGAACAGGAACTCAACTCAGGCTGGCGTAATTAAAAAATTAACTCAATAGGCCGAGCGCAGTGGCTCAGTCCTGTAATCCCAGCACTCTAGGAGGCTGAGGCAGGTGGATTCCTTGAGCTCAGGAATTCAAGAGCAGTTCTGAGCAAGAATGAGATCTCATTTCTAAAAATAGCTGGGCAGTATGACAGGCACCTGTAGTCCCAGCTACTTGGGAGGCTGAGGCAAGAGTATTTCTTGAGACCAAGAGTGATGTTGCTGTGAGCTATGATGCCACGGCACTCTACCCAAGGCAATAAAGTGAGATTCTATCTCAAAAAAAAAAAAAAAAAAAGAAAAAAGAAAAAAAGAAATTGACTCAAGGTGAGCTCTGTACCCAGGCTCAATGGCTCCGAGGCAGGGTGGTCAGCTTGCTCTCTTCTCTCCCAGCTCAGCTTTCCTGTAACTTCGTTCTCAGGCCGTCTCTCCTCCACGGTGATGAGATGACCACCAGCAGCTCCCAGTTTCCATCCTGCCAGCTTCTCAACCCCGGAAAATAAAAAGAACACCTCTTTCCTGGTAGATCTAACAAAAGTTCTGCCCCTGAACCTGTCACCATGGCTAGTACAATGGCATTCTCCCACCTGCCCAGCCCAGGTGGGTGACTCTGAGTCCTATGAGTCACCCAAAACACACAGAATAGAGAAGTTATGCCCCCCCACACACAAAAAAGTGGGATGCTGACCTAAGAAAAAGAAAGATAGAGGCTAAACCAGCAAAAGTAACAAAGAATCACTTGATGGAGGTTTTTTCTATCCAAAATGAGCCAAGTATTCAAGTTAGGCCCAGATGGTTATCAGGGAAAAGGATTGAATGGTGCCATCTAACTAGGGCAATGGTTCCTAACCAAAGGTGATTCCTCTCTACCCCCAGGGACATTTCACAAGCACTTAGTGGGGAGAGGAGAGAACTCCCTGGTATCTAGCAGGCAGAGGCCAGCCAGAGATGCTGCTAACACCCTACAGTGAACAGCACAGCTCCATAACAAAGGATCATCCAGCCCAAAATGTCAGCAGGTTGAGATTGTGAAACCTTCAATTACAGCTCCCATAGAATCTATTGCCTAAAACAAAATGCTTTGAGATGGGCAAAAGCAGGAAAGCAAACCGCACAGGGGGGTGACAGCAAATAAGAACATATGGTTACCCTACTCTCAACACCCTGTCCAAAAATGAGACAAAGCCATATCATCATTCGAGGCTGAGATTCAGAGGAAACATTTCGCCATCACACTTGTCAATTACAGGACACCAGAGATGCACTTCCCAACTGAGGCTCACCTTCCACTTCATACTCTGACCCCTTCTCCCACTCCCACTCTGGCACTACTCACGGTCCTTCCTGCCTGCTTCTAAGAGCTCACAAAAATCTACCAGGGCACCCCAGCCAAGTGGTGTTGCTCAGGCGTCTGCCCACAGATGCCGCTTGGAAAAGATCATCTCTGGCTTGGCCCATGCTGCAGCAAGCCACAGATAGCCTTGCTGGGTCAAAGGAACCCCACCACCCCAATTAGATTGCTGGAGCCCACAAAGGATGGAGGGGAGATGGAGGAGAGGGGGGGCTGGGGAGCCTGCAAGCTGTTCCTTCCTCTCTTTTTCATCTCAGAAGAGCCAATTTCAAACTTGCCTCGGGTCCTAAAAGAAATTAATTTGATTTTCTCAGCCTTGCTCCAAGTGGACACATGTCCTCACTGGAGCATCTGCTTCTGGTACAGCCAGAACGAGGAGATGACTCCCATCACAGGACCAGCCAAAAGCATTTGCCTGCAGCCCAAAAAGCAGCTGCCCAGAATTCTCTGGGATGTCACTTTGGCTGGTAAGTTCCAAATGTCTCTCGCTGCTAAGGTGAGTCCCAAGTTGCAGACAACGTACCCAGAGGGACACACATGGGGAGAGCTGGTCTCTGGCAAACACCCAATGAGGATTTAGTGTACTGAGCCCAGATTGTGCCAGAGACGGGCCCTGGATCTCATCCCTGATTGCTCTGTCCATTTGTGGTGGTCACAACTAAGATGACCCCCTTGGATGATACCCTCCCCTTGAGTGTGGATGGAACCTGTGACTTGCTAGGAATCAACAGCAATATGGCAAAGGTGCTGCATGTCACTGCCTTGATAATGAGCCGTTGTACAAGAATCGGTCTCAGCAGACTGGAGGGAGAAACTCCCATGCTGGCTTGGAGGAAGGAAGCTACCATGTTGTGAGAGGCCACGTGGGGAGGAGTGCCGGTGACCTCGAGAAGCTGACAGCCAGCGAGAAAACAAAGTCCCAGCTTCACAGCCACAAGGCAGGTCACCCAGCAACCACCACTATGTCTGAACCTCTCTATGTAAAATATTAATAAAACAAGCTGGAAACCACACACAACCAATATGTAGTTTATTCAGTCTTCTCGTGTTTGCTTGTCATGACCTTGGCAGTTTGGAGGAGTTCTGGTCAGGGATTGTGTAGCCTGTACCTCTACATTTGAGCTGGTCTGATGATGTATTTTGGTCTTCTTTTATTCTTTCATGATTGGACCAGAGTTATGGATTTTTGGAAAGAAGATCACAGAAGTGAAGTTCCCTTCTCTTCCAGTCTCATCCTTCACTCAATGGGGCAGTTCAATACGTTCCCCTGTCCTGTGATGTTCCCACAAGTTACCAGTTAGATTCTTGAGACTGAGATAAACTCATTACAAGGTAAAGAACTCACTCAAGAAGGATGAGGGGTGTACTTGTTTCCCAGAGCTGGCATAACCTAATATAGCACAACCTAGGTGGCCTAAAACAACAGAAATTGGTTCTCTCACAATCCTTAAGGGCAGAAGTCTGAAATCAAGGGGTTGTGCTGCCTTAGAAGCCCTAGGAGAGGATCCATCCTTGCCTTTTGCTCTGTGGCTTAGAGCAGCATCACTTCGGTCTCTGCTTCTATCATCACATGGTGTCTCCCCTCCTTGTCTGTGTCCGAATTTCCTCTTCTTATAAGGACAATGGCCACATTGAATTAAGGCTCCACTTACTAGCTAAGATAAGGTATCACCATATCTTAGCTAATTTCACGGGCAGTGACCTTGTTTCCAACTGAGGTCACTTCCTGAGGTACTGAGGAGTTAGGGCTTCAACATACCTTTCTGAAGAACACAATTCAATGTGTTAAACAGAGCAACCCTCAAAACTCAAAGTTAGAAAGCACAACAAGGCTTTGGAACAGAAAGACAGCAGGAGCCAAAACAGCCTATCTCTCTGTCTTTCTAGGATTCCCGGGTCTGTCCTTCCTAAGTGTCTATTTTTCTGTCTCGTATTTTCTCTTTCTTTCTCTCTCCCATCTCCCTCACTGCACACTGGTTTTTTCTGCTACAGGTACCCACAGGCCAATCATGACTGTGCTGTCATCAACTTTCCATCTCCTTCCTGTTGGTTCATGCACCTGCCGGAGACGAGCTCAGAGACTCTCATCTCCAAATTCCTAGGAGAGAGTCCACATGGTCTGGCTTTTATCCCATTTCCTCCCTCTGGGTACAATCAGCTCATGACTGGAACCAAAAGAATCCTAGGTACAGAGCCCTGAATCTCCTGGGGCTCTGGGAAGTGCAAGTTTCAAAGGCAGGAGAAATGGACCTGGAGGGGAAAAAAAGATTGGCTAAGAAAACTGTTGGTGGATGAGATGGTATTCTTGGTAGAAAATGCAAGAGGATGCTATGTTCTGGAACACAAAAAACTCCATGAATTCTCAGAACTACTAAAGAGAATCAGAAAGCAGCTTAATGTTCATGGGAAAGATAGAGTTGAGTCAGAAAAATACTGTTTTGTACCACTTGGTGCAACTCTATATCCTATGCCTTTGGGAACATGGGAGACATCCATACACCCCACTCACCCTCCATTTTCCTCATTTTCCTGAACAAGGGTTCTAGTTTATGAAGTCCAGCCTCATCAGTTCTGAAATACAGTGTGAGGGGAAGCATCTTAGTCAGCTCAAATTGCTGTAACAAACTGCCAAAGACCACATGGCTTAAACAATAGCAGTTTGTTGCTCATGGTTCTGGAGGCTGGGAAGTCCAAGATCAGGGTGCCTGCCTGTTCAGATTCTGGTGAGGACTCTCTCCTGGCTTGCAGAAGGCTGCCTTCTCAATGTGTCTTTATGTGGTAGAGAAACAGAGATCATGTCCCTCATATATCTTTTTATAAGGGCACCAGGAACATTCATGAGCACCCCATCCTCCTGACAGTAACACCTTGTAAATTCCTCGCACCAGGGGTTAGGCTTCAACATATGAGTCTAAACATTGAAGGCAATGAAGGAGAGGCAGAGGGAAGATTTCTGGGAAGGACTGGTATTGATAGTTGAACCCCCATTGGTTCTCTTGGCCCTGATGACTTCTTATAAGGGCTCCCCCATCCATTTCCTCCTCCCACCAACTCAAGGAATGAGCCCAGCCCAGCATTTCATAAGCAACTACATCAGGAGCCAAAAGATAGAAGGAGAGTCTGATGAGCAGGGAACTGAGGAAGAAGTTTGTTTGAAGAAGGCACAGTACGCCAAGTAACTCAGCAAGCGTTTCTCTTCCAGCTTCCCTTGTATTTGCTGCATTATCTCCACTGCTAGAGGGATGGTTGATCCAAGATAAAGAGCTTGTCAACGTCTTCCTGTGTTTAGCCTCTAGGACTACAGTCTCCAGCCCCTGTGCAGTCAAGTACAGGTCAGTGGTCTGTTAGGAACTGGCCACACAGCAGGAAGTGAGCAGCAAGTGGGCAAGTAAAGCTTTGTTTTTACAGTCACTCTCCACCTGAGCTCCACCTCCTGTTAGATTCGCATACATGGTGTGACAACCTTACCATAAGCTGTGCATGAGAGGGATCTAGATTGTGCACTCCTAATGAGAATCTAATGCCCACCTCCCCATCTGTGGAAAAATTGTCTTCCATGAAACCAGTCCCTGGTGCCCAAAAGATTGAGGACTACTGCTATGGGAGACAGAATTGGATTGCTATCCATCTTCCTTCTTTATTCTGCAGGAAGAAGTAATTGCCAAGGCATCCTCCACTCCATCTACATCTGAAAAATAGAATTATATTTAACTATGTGTTAAATGTATGTTACTATGGTGATATTAACTCATTTATTCCTCACACCAACCTTGTGTCATCCCCATTAAAGATAAGAAAACAGAGACACAGAAAGTTTAAGTATTAGGACCAAGATCACTCAGCTGATAAATGGTATAACTATTTCACTCTAAAGCCCATGCGTTTTCACACTGTAAAAAGCTGCCTCTTAGTTATAATTGGTTGGGGGAATAAAGGTAGATTCACCCAATAGGTGTCTCAGAAATAATTTGTTGTAAATTTCACTGTTAATTTCTCAGACTCAAGAAGAAAAGCAGTTATCTCCATAATGATTTGCAACAATCAGGAATCTTTATGATGCAAATACAACCCTAATCAAACTTGCCTAACTAAGCAAAAATATATGGCTTAAAATATGGCTTATTAACTTATATCCAGAGGTAGAATTAGGCATAGCTGGATCCAGGAATTCTGATGATTCCACATTTTATCTCAGCTCTTTTTAAAAGTCTGTAAGGGCGCTTCCCACATACTAGCTCTTCCTAACAACTTCTGGCTTATGTTCTACCAACTTAGCAACCCCAGTGGACAGATATTCCCAACAAAAGTCTTGGGGTGAATAGTCATTGGCTTGACTTGGGCCACATGTCCATCCTTGAAAAAAATCACCGTGGCTAAGATGATGGGTCAGACTGGGTATAGAAGCCCACCCTTTAAAAAGTAGGTGAGAAACAGTCCCTCAAAAAGCAGATAGTCTAACAATGAAGGAGAGGGAGGGGTACCGTTGAAAACACAGTAGAACTGCTGTAAGTTGGCTACTCGAGAGACTGTAAGGAACTGGCCACCAAATGGAGGTGATCAACATAATGAACTAGGCCTACTACACTGATATGTATATGTGGTACATGTCAAATAAAACTAGTTAACTTAAGGAAGTGGTCAATGTAGGGAGGTGGTCACCTATAGAGGTTCTACTAGTTCACAATTAGCACAGCACACCTACCAGTCAGAATGGATGCCGGCCTGAAATAGCCAGTATAGCCCTACCTGTGCTTGCTGGCTAATTATCAGCCCTGGGGAGCACTAATTACCTAAAGAACATTTTATTCCTACTGTAAGAGCAGCAGATGAATTCTGAACAAGCAAAAGTATAAACTTTCTCTACAGGGCTCCTTGGCATGCCCTCTTCCCATCTCTGTTCATTTGGCAAAATCTGACTCACCCTTCAAGACTCAGCAAAAAAATCTCTTCCTTGGTAAGCCCTTACTTCCCCACCTCACCCTGATCCAAATGGTTTATTCCCTCACATGGTCCATTTTAGAGCCCCACAAATGCTGCCACTATAATACCACCTATCACACACTTAAAATTTGGTTTGTAAGCCTATGAGTTCCTAGTGCTGGGCCCATCTAGGGCTACGTGTACCCCTAGGTTCTAGCATCCAACCTTTCACATGGCAAATGTCTGAGATATCATGGATGAATGGATGGATGGACAAACATACAAGTCCCCCCATGTTTTATACCTCACAGGGTAAAAGCAAAGGGAGAATGAAAGACTTCCTAGAAAATAAAAATAAAGGCGGTCATACAAATCAAAAGCAGCAGCCAATACAAAAATCAAAGTTCAAAAATATGAACAGATTATCCTAATTTTTCAGCCCTAGTAAATGGTAGGGCAGACTTTTCCCACACCATATAGAAGAAGGAAGGGGAGATTTCTGCAAAAAAAGTCAGGTTAATAACAAAAATTCATCTTGACTGGCATTACCCCCTGGAACCAAGTAGGAAAAATTGAGGAGTATGGGTGGTACACCCATCATGGACCCCAAAGGTGTACCTATCACTCCAGCAGGAAGCAGATAACCAAGGCTGCATTGGCAAAGAGAAAACCCTGGGGACCTACAGAGCTTGGAAAGCCCAGGAATCCCCAGTGCAAACCCTCAGATGTCTTGATGCCTTAAAAAAAGGACAAACCAGCCTCATGTTGCCTAACTTCAGTGAGAATAAAAGGACCATTCCCTTAATACAAGCCCCAATTACCTTGATGCCTTGTGACTGTCATTTTAGAGAATTATAATGCTACCTGGGATTAATGCTGCAATGTAACCACACAGCAAATGCTCATAAATAACCCCCCTGAATGAATACTAAGAAAATCCAGACTTATCTCAGCTTCATATACATTTTAGATTTTTGCCAAATTGGCCCTTGAAAAAGCACATGGCCACCTTCATCACAGAAATCAGCTTCCTCCCTGGCCTTAAAATTAGAAGCCCCAACTGTCAATCGTTAGGTGCAGAGCTCACTACCCGCTGAGATTCCCCTCTTGTTTCTCTACTATGGGGAACATTTCAAGTATTCGCCAGCTCTCTTGTCAGATGGCGTTGGGGAGGGCAGCAGTCAGCAAGAGAGGCTAGCTGGCATACAAAGGGGTCAGCAGATGAGGGATGACTCTGTAGACAGGGAAGCGGGCTGGTTGCTGCAGAGCTTCCTGCTATAGGTCTAGAGTGGAGAACTTGGACTCCCACAGAGAAGAGTGTGGCTTGGCAGATTACAGACCAGACGCAAGCTGGATTCTGAATGTTGATGAGGCCCATAACACTTTGCCTAAATCATTTCTTTTGATAATCAACACATCCAAATGCCCAGCCATTCAGGATGATGGCTGAAATCATAATGAAAGGTAATGTATTATCACTGGGATGAGAGTTCTGAAGAAAGACAATTGGGTGCTGGAAGAGGGTATAAGGATCCGATTAGGCTGGGAAGAGGGGAATATCCAATTGGGCCTCTCGAAGATCATGACATTGAGCTAAGACTAGACGCCAACAAGGGGTTAGCTTGAAGTATGAAGGTATGAAGTAAGAGAAAAGCATCCATACAGAGATAGCAATATGTGCAAAGGCCCTGAGGTGATGAGTGTTATGTATTGGAGGAAATGAGATGATGGGAGGAATGAGGAGAGTGTGTAAGAGAGCCAGGCTGGGGAGGCAGGCACGGGCTAGCTCAGATAGGATTAGGAAAAATCTGTTCAGGATTTGTTCACAGAAACCCATCAGCTTCACAGAATGCTAACATATTAACATTATCAGGTTTTGAGTTCTGTTTAATTGAGGGGGGGACCGGTTGTCCATCTTCTCCACTAGAATGTAAGCTTCTTGAAGGCAATGATCTTTGTTCCATAGTTCAATCACCAATACCTAGAACAAAGGAATGTTCTTCTATGTCCCCAACACCTACTACCCATTATTTCCCCCTCTTAGAGAAGCTAAACTGAAGATAACCCCTGTCCATAGTGACTGCTGTCGAGGTCCCCAAGACCATCGTCCGGCTCAGTGATTTGCTAGAAGGACTCAGAATCATAAAAGCCATTGTACTCATAGCTGTGGTTTGTTACAGTGAAGGGATAGATTAAAATCAGCAAGGGTAACAGGTGCATAGGGCAGAGTCCACAAGAGCCCAGGGGTAAGTTTCTAGTTGTCCTCTCCCAGTGGAGTCATAAGGAGAGCTCCCAATCCTCCGGGTAACAACGTATGGCAATATACAAAGTAGTGCCAGACAAAGAAGCTCCTACAAGCCTTAGTGTTTATTGGGGTTTCATCACATAGTCATGGAGCACCTGCGTGGCTGACCTTCCTCATTCAGTCTCCAGCCCCTCTGGAAAGCAAACTCAAAGCCTGGCATAGAAAATCAAGGACTTACCATAAATCACATCTTCAGCATAGACAATCTGGCTTGGTCCAAAGCCCCAGGTAACTAACTCTTATCAGGAAGACTATTCTAAAGACACAGAGATTATCTCCCAGCAGCCAGTCAAGGGACAGAGCTTTCTTTGGGATGTGCAGAGTCTGAATGCCCCAGACCTGCTCAGTCAACTCTTTCACACATGAGGACAACATACAGATAAGAAAGAGGCCACACTCTTTGGCTTCTGGGGAGCAGATAAGCAAATGAAAACAGGTTGAAAGAAGACACATTTGAGTAGAAACAGGAACCACCTCCACCCCAATCCTACAAGGGACCTACCAGACAGACAAGAGGAATATCGCCCCTCCCCAGGAGGATGCAAGGCTTGGGTCCCTTGGTAGGTAGAAGAGGTAGCCCTCCTTCCCCACACCCATGCCCTGCTGTGATGTTTATAAGCCTGTCAGGTTTCCAGGGAGACTAACCCTGGGATGGAGGTCTGCATACACCTGTCAGGAAGATGGAGGACAGTGGTACTGTGGAACAGATGCTATAGATATGAAGCAACCCCCGAGGGGAGACTGGAAACTGGACATGTCTTTAGAGATGTCCCAAATCAAGGCAAGAAACATAGCGTTTGTACCCTTCAAGGAACAGCCATTGGACACAGGATGCCTATGAGGGTAGAGAGGATTTCCTGGAACTATATGACTCCACCATGAGCTGCAAGCAGCCAACTGTCCCAGCAGCTAGGAGGGGAGCAGTGCCTTGGTGGTCCTGCACAGAGGTCTGCGTGCTACTGTACACACAGCAAAGCCCATGACCAGAGCAGAAAGAGGAAGATATAAGAAGCCTTAAATTGATTAAAGTTTAAAACCCAGGCTGACTTGAGAATCCTGAACTGACTGTCTATCCAAGAGAGTAGGTTTTACACCAGAACGGTCTGGGTTTCCACTGACTTGGCAAGACTGAGTGGTTCTATCACTGGGGTGCTGGGAGGCTGGTATGGGTTTAGGGGACCAAAGGAACAAATTGGACAAGGAATTTTAGGATAAAGAAAGAAACACATCAGACTCCATGGGCTGGGGTAACTGTAAATACATAGACATCCCGAATGTTCACCATGAACTAATTTGAACAAGCCCACGTACTGGAATTCTAAGTAGCTATTAAAAAGGAAGCTGTACCTTTGTTTGCACTGATATGCAAGAACCCTAAAGATTCACTGTTAAATGGAAAAAAAATTCAAGATACAGATTAATAGGTACAGTGCACCATCATTTGTACTTTTTAAAACTGGAAGGGGACAATGTGTACATATATTCTTCTATATGAAAAAGGGCATCTCTAGGGCGCTGCCTGTGGCTCAAAGGAGGAGGGCGCTGGCCCCATATACCAGAGGTGGTGGGTTCAAACCCAGCCCCAGCCAAAAGCTGCAAAAAGGGGGGGGGGCATCTCTAGAAGATTTCCAGAGAAGCCAGTGACATTTATGACCTTGAAGCAAGAGAACTGGTGCGTTAGGATGGGAAAGTGACTTGAGTTTCACTGTAAACTTTTCTGGTACTATTTAATTTTTTTTCTGTACCATATGCACACATTCCCTATTCAAAAAAGAATTTTTTTTAACTGGAAACAATGAAAAATCTTATAGGCATCCAAACTAAATTAATTGGCCATTCCTATAGCTTCAACGTGCATTTAAGTTTGCAAGCATCCTGGCCTCCGAGATTGATTGGCTGTAAATTGAGAACCTCAGCAATTTCCTTTCACAGGGACAGATGTTGACATTGTTCCTGTGATTTTTCACAGATGTTTGCCTTCCAGCGTCTTTAAAATCGGGTTTTCTGTCAATTTGGAAATCCCAAATTTCTCATATCAAATTGAAATGACAGGAAAATCAAAGCCATTATCACACTTTGAAAGAGTTTATAGATGGCACCTGGCAGCGGGAAGGGAGATGTTTAAGGAGAAGCCAACATCTCTTTCTTAAGCCCTCCTTGTGAACCCCCTGCCTCAGTTTACCCAAGCCAGCTGGCTGGGACCATTTGCTTCAATGTATACACATGGGCTTTGGAGTCTGAGTAATTATGGGTTCTTGTGTGGCTTCATCTCTCTCTAGCTGTGATGCTTTGAACTAGTTCATTACCTTGCATGGCCTCCCTTCTCTCATCTGTAAAATGGGGATAATGTGACTGACTTTGCCGTGTGCCTTTGCAATTAGGTGATGCAACAAATGGAAACCACTTGGCACCTGCTGCGCGCTCCATAGGTGGGTTTTGCTTTCCCTTCCCAAGCAGCTTTGCCTCTTTCTTTATGTCCACATTTGCTTTCAGGCAGGGCTGTGCAACCTTTTTTTCCCTGGAAGAATAAGAATTGTTTCAGGCCACATATAAAATATACAAACACTGATGAAAACTATTAGCAAAAAAAAAAAGGTCCATATATACTTTTTTTGATATCTGACACCACAGATAAAAAATACATAATCACAAAATCAGTATGCAGCCTGTGGGCCGCAGGTTAGACACCCCTGCTTTGAGGCATTGAGGCTCTCCTGAGTCCCTAGGTTTACCCATTGTGATACATTATATGGAAACAGTCCTCAGAATTCTCCTGACCTGTGTCCTCCCTCTACTTAGGGCTCTGCTATTCCTAAACGGACAGGAATATGATCCACTAATAAAAACCAAACCTCTGCTGATTGTTCATCTCAGCCAACAACATCCAATGTGCATCCAACATGCTCCATGTCAAGCTCGTGATAGGCCTTTCACCTGCATTACACCACAGAACCCCTCAACGACAGAAAGGGATGATTATTATTCCTATTTTATAGATCGGGAAATGAACACCAGACGTGATATAACTTGTCAGACACCTGGGTGGTAGATCTGAGAATCAAATAACCCTGGACCCCAACCACAGACACATCTTGAATTCAAGCTGGGTCTCCCCACTTTAATAATAGGGTCTTATACTCCCGCAATGGATACGATGGTTCCTTCTGCTCCTATAGCTGAATGCAATGATTTGGGCAACTGGCACTTCCAAGTAGTGCAGCCATAGACAAGGCAAGGGATGTCACAGAGCTTTAGTTTCCTCATCTGTCAAATGAGAACAGCAAGGATGACACAGCGGGCTTAAAGGGGATACGTGGGAAAAGAAGCGCTATGAGCCTAAGGTTTGTGCTGCCATCAAAAATCTCCACTGTGATGGTATTTGGAGATGAGTCTTCGGGAGATGGTCAGGACAGTGAAGTCCTCATGATGGGATTAGCATCTTCCTTAGAAGAGACAGCAGAGATCAACTAATACCTCTCTTGCTCACTCTCTCTTTCTCCCTCTCCCACCCTGTTTCCTTCTCAGGCTGCTACGTGAGGACAAAGCAAGAAGGCTGCCATCTGCACACCAGGAAAGGGCTCTCATCGGGTAACTGAATCAGCCAGCACCTTGATCTTGGACTTCCCCACCTCTGCAAATAAATTTCTATTTTATCAGCCACCCAATCTATGGCATTTCATTATGGCAGCTGGAGCAGACTTAAATAGTAATGGATGATTGGTCCTTCTTTCAAGATTTCTTCTTTCCAATGCCCACCTTGAGAAGGCAAACAGGACCGTGAAGGAAAGCACATCTCAGGAAAGACCTTCCCGTGCTCTTGACTCTCACTGCTAGTATTGGAAAGAGGCAAAACCAAACAGAATGATGTCCTTGGGAATATACAGTAACTTGGAAAAAACTGGCTGAGAAATATTGTTCATACACACGACCAAATAAACGAGTGAAACTTTGAGTTGATTGAATAATTTAGAGAACATTTAAGAGAGCATAGGTTTGGAATCTTATTTTTGTATAATGATAAATAGTAATTGCCATTATAAACCTGGTGTGTATAAAGTGAGAAATTTGGGCCAAGCACTGTGTCTTCAGCATATACTACGCATTGAATTATTTAATCTTCTTTGGCTTGGTGCCCATAGGTCAGTGGTTAGGGCACTGGCCATCTACACTGGGGCTAGAAGGTTTGAACCCAGCCCAGGACTGCTAAACAACAATGACAACTAAAACAAAAAAATAGTTGGGCATTGTGGCAGGTGCATATAGTCCCAGCTACTTGGGAGGCTGAGGCAAGAGAATCACTTAAGGCCAAGAGTTTGAGGTTGCTGTGAGCTGTGACACCACCGTACTCTACCAAGGGTGACATAGTGAGCCTCTGTCTCAAAAAAAAAAAAATCCTCATCCTATTATCAGCACCTGTATCAGTCAGGGTTCTCCAGAGAAACTGAACCAATAGGATATGTGGGGAGCGGAGAGGGAGAGAGAGAGAGATTTATTATACAGGAATTGGCTCATATTATGATGGAGATTTCAAGTCCTAAGATCTGCATGGTGAGTCAGCTAGCTGGAGACTCAAGAAAGCCAGTCTTGTAAGTTACAGTCCTAAGGATGGGAGGGTCTAGACCAGTGGTTCTCAACCTTCCTAATGCCTCCTAATGCTGTGACCCTTTAATACAGTTCCTCACGTTGTGGTGACCCCCAGCCATAAAATTATTTTCGTTGCTACTTCATAACTGTAATTTTGCTACTGTTATGAATCGTAATGTAAATATCTGATATGCAGGATGTATTTTCATTGTTACAAAGGGGTCACAACCCACAAGTTGAGAACCGCTGCTCTAGACCCATGAAGAACAGTATTTCAGTTCACATTCAAAGGCAGGGAAAAAGCTGATGTCCCTCGTATGAAGATTATCAGGCCAGAGGAATTCTCTATTACTCAGGGGATGGTTGGTCTGTTTGTTATATTAGGCCTTCAGATGACTGGATGGGGCCTACCCACACTGGGAAAAGCAGTCTGCTTTACTCAGCCTACTGATTTAAATGTTAATCTCCCCCAAGAAACACCTCACAGGAACACCCAGAACGATGTTTGACCAAATACCTGGGCACTCTCTGGCCCAGGCAAGTTGATGTGTAAAACTAACCATCCCACTACTCTTTTAGAAATAAGAAAGGGACCAGGCCATGGTGGTTCACACCTGTAATCCTAGCACTCTGGGAGGCCAAGGTGTAACAGAAAATTCTTATGGAATTTTTTGTGCCAGTAAAACACCTGCCCAGCCCCAGCCAAGTTTTTACATATGATGCCTCTGGGCCACTCTCAACAGAAAAACCAACCTAAGGAAGGGAAAGCTGGTGATGTTAGCTTTGTCAAAGCCCCACAGGGTAAATGGAATGATCTTTTAGACTACCTACCAAAGAAAATTGGCAACAGCCACTTTCCAAGGAGAGAGAAAGGACAGGGACTCAGGCCCTAGGAGGCCAGGGGCTGGATGTCCCCTGAACTGCTGCCAGGCCCAGCTGTGATTATATTGTGAAGGAATAACGCTCTTCAAACTGAGCTAACGGAGAGACTGATGCACTTAAAAGTTCTCCCCAGACAACCAGCACTGACACAGGAGATAAAAGCCATCGGGCTCTGCCCCACCAAGGGAAGGAAACAGGAGGGGAGGGAGCAATCATTCCCACGGAAGCCCCCACGTATTCCATTCACCGGGTGCTCCAGGTGATGGTTTGTGTCCCAAATAAAGTCTCTGCATTCAAGGAAGCATATTTCATCAGCCCAAAAGCAATTTAAAAGCAGTTCCACACATCCACTCAAAGACTATTACAAGGCAGGGGTTCTCAGAGCCACCAGGTCCAATGTCCTGTGTTTTAACCAATATTTTGAAAAAAGTATTATTTTCCATCCCCAGAGGAAACTCATTGATCACATAACCTACCCATCCTTATTTTGACGAATTGCTATCATGCCCTAATTATAATAAAGAGGAGAACTAAAATGAAAGAAATTTGTAATAAGTAATTTATAGTGAAATGATATGTGTTTTTATCAGGAAATGACTCAGAGCCCATAACACAGTGGTTATGGTGCCAGCCACATACACCAAGGGTGGCGGGTTCAAACCTGGCCCAGGCCAGCTGAACAACAATGACAACTACAACAAAAAATAGCCGGGTGTTGTGGCAGGTGCCTATAGTCGCAGCTACTTGGGAGGCTGAGGCAAGAGAATCGCATAAGCCCAAGAATTTGAGGTTACTGTGAGCTGTGATGTTACAGCACTCTACAGAGGGTGACACAGTAAGACTCTGTCTCAAAAAAAAAAAACAGGAAAGACAGAATGAGTAGTCAGATGCTCACCCATGCACACACATGACTAAGAAGGTGATGGCTATAAATACAGACTGTGTGGTGTGTTATCACAACAGCACTGCCACGGTCTTCTGAAAGGGTGGCTCCTTCTTGATCAAGTCTCCTGCAAAACAAATCAGGATCTTCTGCAGTTGTGTTCCTAGAAACTTCAGTATTCATTGTATAAAACAGAATAAGCTTCTAGGCTCAGATAATCAGAAATAAATAAATAGTCTTCTAGCCCATATTAATGCCTGGTAGATCATCCAAATATCCAGTAGCTTGGGGAAATATAAAAACAACTTTCCCCAACCATGACACCTGACCCATCATTTAGGTGACCAAAATCTCTCCACAAATTTTATTTTATTTTATTTTATTTGGAGGATTCATTGAGGATACAAAGAACCAGGTTACATTGATTGCATTTGTTAGATAAAGTCCCTCTTATAATTGTGTCCAAAAGATGTGTCACACACCGTGACTCTCCACCACCCATCTCCCATCTCCACAAATTTAAACACACATACAACAAAGCAATCCAATTCCCACTGGAAACCTCTATAACTGCAGTTCCAAGCTCTAACTCTCAATGTCATACTTAAAACCCCACTTTGTGCCTCCCCAGTTATCTTGCACTTCCCAGCTTCCCTAGGACAAACCCCAACAGATCTCTCTGACCCCCAGATACCCAAGACTGTCTTCTCTCTCTCCCCAAACACCATGGCTCTCAACCCTTGTCAAGTGCATGCACCATGGGGAAAGAACTTTTGTGCCAGACTAGACCTCGGAGATGCACCAATTCTTGGTATCTACTTATATGATAATTAAAGTAATTATTATTTAGAGCAGGGATCTACAGACTACAGCCTGCAGACCACATCTGGCCCACCTATTTTCCTATGACCTGCAAGCTAAAAATTGTTTTTACCTTTCAAATGATTAGAGGGGGAAAAATATTAAAAATAAATAGTATGTCACAGACATGAAAATAAGAAATTCAGACTTCATAAAGTTTTATTGGAACACAACCATACCTGTGCATTTACATATCATCTGGGGCTGCTCTCATGCTGCCAACAGCAGAGTTCAGGAGTTGTAACAGAAACCACACAGCCTGTAAATGCTCTAGGCCTTTACAATTAGCCTGCAGACCTCTACTGCAGACTAAATAAGCACTTACAAGCATCTACTATGTGATAAGGTTGTAGACAGTGGAGGCATCGATAAGAATATTCCTTCTCAACAATTTTAAAAGCATGGTATTCAGAATCATGAAGACTTGGCGATCTCACCTCAGCTTTTCTGGTCTTAAGCATATTTTGTGACATGAGCCTCCTCTTCTATAAAGCAGGGTTGTGGATATGCAGGTATCAGATGATATAAGCTGTGCAAAGTGCCTTGCACAGAGAAAGAACATCAGTAAACAATATTTCCTTTCTGGTTCATCTTCAAGAAAGCAGATGAGAATGAATGGGGGAGGTCATATGCTCCTTGTCTAAATGTTTTCTTGTTAGACACCATCTTTCTCCTTAATCTCCCTTCCTACAAAAAAAAAAAAAAAATGCCCGGCAGAGAAATATTAAAAGGCCTTCACCCACAGTTAGATGGAAGGCAAGACTGATCTCACAGCTGAATCACTTTCCTCTGCCTCTCTACAGATCGAATATTGCCCCCTTCGGAAAAAATAATAATAATAATATGAAAGTTGGGAAGTAGGAAACTTCATCCTCTAGAGTTTTCAAAAACTAATTCAGTTGTAATCACAGAAGATTGAAACTAGGATTCATGACACATTTCTCTTCCTCCTGGGCAGATGAATCTATGATTTGTATTTGATTTTAAATGTGATTCTTCTGCATCTTCAGTGGGTTTGATTGATAGAGCACATGAGGCCACTCAGTAAAATGATACAGTGGAGATCAAAGCATGAAAGATAATTTTCGCTGAAATGTCTGTAGCTGACAATGAGTTATAAGCCTTTGTCTCCCACTTTATGGAACATAGTTTCATTTAAAGCCGAAACCTGTCACTTCAGCATTGTTTATCAAAATGCATCCCATACCATAGTACCCTGAAGAACAACGTCAAGTCAAAAGGTAAAAAATCAAATGGGTACAAATATCCCAGGACCAAATAAAGTAAGGCGAATGGTTTCCAATCTGCATAAATATTACCCACCGGTGATGCATCTGGGGCCCGGAATGAAGTCATTCATCTGGAAGGCAAATACTACACGTTGTCAGAGGTGCCTGACAGAGCCCTGCAAACCTAGTAAGTTCTGCTCGGCAGCTCATATGTCTCTATTGAATAACTTTGCTTTATTCATGGATCCACGATGAGAATCACACCTGGGTTTTTATGTTTGCACACCTTTTTAAACTTTGTTTTTGCATTCATTCACGCCACTAATACATCATGATTTAGGAGCTATCCCTGTCGATCATAGACAGTTACCTAGACAGCAAAGAGGGAGAGAACTAGGACCTTCGGTTAAAAGATCTGAACTTGAGTCCAGCTGCTCCCACTTTCTGGCTGACCCCTCCACCTCTCTGGAACCTTCATCAGTTACAATACTTCACAAGTTTTCCTATACTATGGTGGTTGCTTTTCTGAGAAAGAACCCTCTTTGTTTGCTAAGAGAAACTTAGTTTTTAAAGTATCGTGTAGTCACGTGATTCAGGAGAATCTGGGACCCTTCTGAGTCTTCAGGAGTGAATCTCAGCTGTTCTAAACCAACCACAGTAATACTGACCCCTTTCTTGGTGATTGCTTTCAGAATAGATATGTGACCACTTCTGACCAATGAGAGTTTATGGGAAGTTTCTCCTTACTGTTAAAAAGGGATAAAAAGAAGACAAATTTCTGATCTTTGGACACTGGACATTATCGTGCATGGATGTGATGTGATACACGGCACTGTGGCAGCCACCTTGTGACCATTAAAGGAAAAAACTAAAACAAAGCCCCCACTGTGTGTAAGTCAGAGCAGAAATATGGCGAGGGCCCAGGTCTTTGACAATGTCATTAAACTACTGAATAAACCAAATCTAGAGTCACCTACATCCAAATTTCTTTTTATGTGGGATAATAATTCCCCATATTGTTTAAAGGCATTTAAAGATGAGATTTCTATTACTTACTAACAAATACATGATGTGAATCCCAACATGTTCTTTTCTTATGAAATGCCTCTGACACGCTTCACCCTTGCTGTCATCAAAAGTGGTGGCCAGACTAAGGCAAGCCCAGGAGGAGCTATCAGAATCAGTGCTGCAAGGAACTGCTTTATCTCTGATCCCTGTGGCTAGTTCAGGCTCAACCAATCAGATGATTTCTCTTGGAGACCTTGACTCATGATGCAAGAACATGATACCTACTGTGTTTCCCCAGATTCTCTGCGGTGGCGGCGGGGTTCCTCAGACGAGCCCAAGCCTAACACACACCCTTGGGAGAGCTGCTCTGGGGCCACCTTGTTTGTGGTTCTTTTTTAGCAATCCTCTCAGCACATTTCCCCTTTTTCTTTAAAAGTCAGTTTCTGGGGTGAACAAGTGAGAACTCAGAGACATAAACAAGAAACCACATCTCGCCCTTAAAAGCCCAGGCATCATCTGGCACAGAGTAAGTGTCTGTGGGAAGTTTGTTGAGTAAATGAAGGAGTGAGAAATTTAAGTGAGTTGATTCCTGTCTTTGGAACACTGTGTTAATCAGGGTTGTGGCAGGAAACGTGACTTATTCAAATAGGCTAACCTAAGAGGGCTTAGCAAAGGGCTATGTGTAACGGGTGGGTAGGACCAAGGAAGACGGAAGAGGAATGTAGCAGCAGCCCAACAAGCAGCACCTTGTCCTGGAGGGGAAATAGTTATGGAAGCAAGAAGAGTAGCTCCAGTAGCAACAGCTGCCAACCTGTGGCAAGGTACAGGAATCAATACCCCAATCCCTCTCTCCCCCCACCTTCTAATACCCTATGAGGGGCCCCTACTGGCCAAAGGCAGCCAGCCTTCAGAGGATGAGAGAGCCTGGGTGACACAGTCCGCAGAGGTCAGCCTCCCAGGGCACGGAGCCAGGGCGAGGGGCCAGAAAGGCAGCCTGGATGGGCAAACGCGAAAGATCCCACACTGGCACTGCCATGGTTTGCATGTGTTCCCCAGAAGTTCATGCGTTAGAAATTTAATCCACAATGAAACTGTTCTGAAAGGTGGCCCCTTAAGGGGTGTTTGGGTCAGGGGACACGACCCTCCTGAGCAGGTTAATGACATCATCACAGGAGTGGGCTTCTCATCACAGGAGTAAGTGTTCTCTCTTGCATACATGATGCCTCCTGCCATGTTCTAAAGCTGCAAGAGGGCCGCCACCAGAAGCGGCCCTTCCATCTTAGTCCAGACTCCCAAACTCATAGCTAAATAAGTTTCTATTCATCACAAATGACCCAGCCTGGCATTCTGTCATAACAGCACAAAACAAGTATTACCCAGAGATAGGATGGATAGACTAAGAGAATCTCTTTCACTTAGATCCTCCAGCCCCAAAAGGACCAAAGCTCTCTGGAGAGCTGATCCCACCAACCAGCCACCAGCATCCTCAGCAAATGGCAGATTTACTCCAAACTCTAGTGTATCTCTGTCTCCTTCATCTATACAAGTTTCCACCATCATTGTGTTCATAGGGGAAACTATTCTCCAAAGCTCAGAGTAATTAGAGCCCAGAAGTCTTGGGGCTTTCTGACTTTGAAGCAGATTTAGGGCTCAAGAGAGCCAAGAATTCATAGTAATGCCAGGGATCTGGACCACAGGCAGACAGCTCCGGTAAGCTGCCCAGACAGAGGCACAGGCTCCCTTCCCCTTGCCTCGTGAGCCACCAGCACATTCATTACTCACTGTGAGCCCTTTGTTTCCACCTGGGAGATAGCAATACCTTCCTAAGGGTTAGCATCACCCAACAGGACAGGGCTTCCTTTCTGCACAGAAAAGAGAAGCTCACTCATCTCTGGGCAGGAAACATAGACTCGAGCTCCCCTTCTTCCCATTTTTGTGCTAGCTCAGCCTTTCCTCAGGATGTCAGCTCTGGTTTGTAGATTTGTAAATGTGTCTGGGAGGAGAAGGATTTACTAGCAATAAGAAATAAAAATGCAAATGTTTTATTGATGAGATATGCATGTAAAGTGATTGATACAGTGTCTGACATGGAAAAAACACTCAATAAATGTTAGCCATCAGTATTTAGATCATCATTCTTATTAATACTGGCCGTTTATTGAGAATTTACTATAGGCTTGCTGCTGTATAGACATTTAATCCCCACTGCAACTCTGTTTGGATGCCTGTCATATTTCTGGCCCGTTACCCTTCTTTTTAAGAACTTCCCTACCCTTCCCTGATCGGGGTTGCTTGACCCAGGAATGGACACATCACCCAAGTTGGGGTAAATGGCTCTTTCCTTGGGCTTTTGAATTTGGAGACCAGAAGAACTGGATCTGTCTCACTCCTGTCATTGAATCAATAAGATGTAAAGATTTGTCTCATGGAGAACTCCTCTCCACACAAGAGATGGAAAGTCTTATGCCAAAGCAATCACAGACATGCACCAGTCCTAAAACCAATTTTCTAAGGCCCGGTGGCAATCCTGCCTTTCTGTGGCCTTTCATTCTATGAACTTCCCTCAATAAATTCTTCTGTAAATTCCTCTGTGCACTTAAGATACCTTGAGTTGAGTTGGGCTTCTGGCACTTGCCATCACAAGCATCCCAAATAATATAAAAACCTTTTAGGACAGTTATTAATATCTCTGCCTTCCAGAAGAGAAGACCAAGGCTCCAAAATGGTGAATTAAGAGACATCTGCCCCAGGTCTCCCAGGGACTACGTGGTAAAACCCATCGTTCAACCAGTGTTGTCTGATTCCAGTGCAAGCTCATTCTGGGCCTTCACATGAATCTCCTAACACCTGCATTAACTGGATTACTCCCTTCCAGCCCACACTCTCATTGAGAAAGGAAGAAAAAGGGAAAAAGAGAAATAAAGTTTCGGGTGGGGGGAAAGGAGGAAAAAGGGATGAAATCAATATAGCTTTCAATCAGATTGAACAGAATAGAGTCGAATTGAATGACAGTGTTTCTATTATTCCTAGCTACGTGTTTTTTACATTTTATCATTTCTAGAACAGATTCACCTTACAATCAACGTGTGTTGTGTTGAGATCACCTTACAAGCATTTAACGGAACAGTTCTCCCTACACAGAAACACACACCCACAAAGAGCTTTATCAAATCAGTGATCTAACTTACAATCAATGGTATCTTATAAATGAGAAAAATTGTCACCTTAGGAACCTACTTCTTCTGATGACACTGCAAGTGGAGAAAACACTTCTGGAATCCTCTAGAACTGCATTTATCAAATGTTCGTGTTGAAGCAGGTCACTCTTTGGGGGGGGAAAGATCTCAACATTCATTCCCACTCTGTGCATGTACAGTTGTTGACAAAATCTATAGCAGCTGGCCATAAAAAAAAAAAAAACTTAATTTGTATCCATGGCAAATTCCAGGCAACACACTATTTCATGTATAAATACCAAATTTTTAAAACTCTTAAACCTAACCTGGAAGGCTGCCTTACTCATATGTAAAGTAAAGTTTTTAGAAGGGCATTTCATCAACTCCTTAGGACTGAAGAATTCCAGTTTTTCATTGGTTCCAGCCCAATCAACTCTCCTTTCCTTGTGAAAAGATAGGACTTTTAAATGTTGCCAGGAGCAGGTGGGTAGAAAATATATGACTTGATATATACCCTATCAAAGAGAGTTTAACAATAGCAAAATAATAAATGCACATATCATTGTGACCCAGCAACTTATCTCTAGAAATATATGCCACCAATGTACTTGCATGTATATGTACAAGATTATTCATAAAATTAGTATACTATCAAAACACTGGAAATGCCATCAGTAAGGGATGGGCTCAACAAATATAGCCAATGAACAGAGTATTATTGAGCTGTATAAAAAGGACAGGGAAACATCTGAACTTTGGGAGGCCAAGGTGGGAAGATTACTTCAGGCCAGGAGTTCAATACCAGTCAGAGCTACATAGCAAGACCTCATCTATACAAAAAATAGAAAGCTTAGTTGGGCTTAATGTCACACAACTGTAGTCCTAGCCACTCAGGCGGCTGAGGCAGGAAGATTGCTTGAGCCCAGGAGTTCGAGGTTGCAGTGAACTATGATAATACCACTACCCTCTAGCCCAGGTGAAAGAAGAAAACCTTGTGTCAAAAACAAAAAAACAAAAACAAGGAAGATTTCTTTTATGGAAAGCAGAAAGAATAATTCATTCATATTTATATTGTCTTGCATTCACATAATAAATGGCAGAAAAAACCAAAAGAGGTAGTATATGTTGTCACCTATTGCTGTCTAATAAATTACTCAAAACATAGCAGCTTAAAACAATGAACTTTTATTATCACACGTAGTCTGTGAGTCTGAAATGCACAAGCAGCTTAGATGGATGGTTCTGGCTCAGGGTCTCTCATGGAGGCTTCAGGTAAGATGTCAGCCAGTACTACAGTCAGCTGAGGGGCTGACGGATACTCTTATAGGCTCACTCATGTGTTGTTGGCAGGCCTTCATTCCTTCCTGGCTATTGACCAAAGACCTCAATTTCTAGCAACATGGTCTCTCCATAAGATGCTTGAGTGTCCTCGAAATATGGCAGCCACCTTCTCTGAAGCATTTGACCCAAGAAAGAGAAAAGGCTGATGATGGAAGCTGCTTTCTTTTGTAATTCAATGTCAGAAGTGGCAGACCATCATGTCTGCAACATTCTGTTGGTCACAAAGACCAATCCTGTCCCAATGTGGGAGAGGACCACACAAGGGTGTGGATGTCAGCTGGGATCACCGAGAGCATCTTGGAAGCGGGCTACCTGGCAGTAGCACTGGGTAGATAGGGGACAAGAACACAGGAGAGACTTTTCACTACACTTTTCATATTATTTCTTTTTGAACTTCCAACTATATTTCCTATCTGAAACGCTGGAATTAGAGACAGAGAGTAAAAAAGAGTGAGAATGTCCACAGGGACAGCCAGCTGCCTGGATCTTCATTTAAGACTCCCTCTAATGGAGCCAAGGTTCTCAAACTAGGACAACAGGCACCCTGGGGGAACCCTGCCATATCTCTGGGACATACAAAGCTACATGACCATCTTTCTGGAGCATCAATAGACTTCATTAAAGGTAATAAGAATTTTAAAATAGATGTGGCACAAAGCAGAATGCAGAATTCACAAATATCTAAGATAAAATGTGAGATTTCAAAGAAAGTTTCACCCTTGCAGAAGCTATTTGGGGCTATACTCCGCAGGGTTTGAATTTATTCTTCTTTCCTCTTAGGGATGGTTTGTTAAGAGTTTGAAAACCACTGCTCTGGGCAAATTGCCCTCCAGAGTCACACACATACACAAAAATCAATCTCATTACTAAAAGATAAATTTCGTTTCAATAAAAATTGTAGTAATGAGCTTGATCATCTACTATTTTCACTCGACTTGGCTACAGATGACTTCCAGCTGCTTAAAAAAAATCCAATCCACCCTCAGAGAGCCAATATGCTATTAATTCTAAAGATTACAGACAAAAGAGGTTGCTTATATTCTTAGCGTTGGCAGCACTATCAGAATAAGGCGCATACTCCGATAATGGCTATTCAGAAGGAAAAAGATTCAAGCAAAAACATCAGCTTACCTTAAATATAGCTCATGAACACAAATGGAGTGGATTTCCCTGTTTTATGATTTTTCCATTTGGTACTTTTATTTCTTTCCCATCACTGCCCTTCGCATCCAAAGAGAATCTTGTTATCCCTTGAATAATGTGTAGATGGAGGAGGGAGACCCTGAATTCTAAGAAGCTGAGTATCTGAATCCAAATTCTACCTGCCCTTTTCAGATGCTGTGTGACTATGGGTAAATTCCTACCTTCTCTGAGCTTGTTTCTCCACGTGGTAAATATGAGTATGTATATATATGTAAGCTCTTAGATAGGACTTAGCATAGAGTAACCACTCAAGAAATATTGGTATTGGCTCGGCACCTGTGGCTCAATCAGCTAAGGTGCCAGCCACGTACACCTAAGGTGCACGGGTTCAAATCCCCAGCCCGGGCCCGCCAAACAGCAATGATGGCTGCAACCAAAAAATGGCCGGGCGTTGTGGTGGGCGCCTGTGGTCCCAGCTACTTGGGAGGCAGAGGCAGGAGACTCGCTTGAACCCAGGAGTTGGAGGTTGCTATGAGCTGTGATGCCATGGCACTCTACCCAGGGGGACAGCTTGAGGCTC
>CAUYQV010017634.1:0-28466 GCA_963574575.1 Galagoides demidoff
TGGTCCCAGCTACTTGGGAGGCGGAGGCAGGAGACTCCCTTGAGCCCAGGAGTTGGAGGTTGCTATGAGCTGTGATGCCATGGCACTCTACCCAGGGGGATAGCTTGAGGCTCCATCTCAAAAAAAAAAAAAAAAAAAAGACTTCCCTGAAGAAGGTGATTAGCACATCTGTGTTCCCTATCTTATGGGTTAGTTGTGCTAATCAAATGATGAACTCTTGCAAACCATTCAAAAGTCAGGGTAGTTTTTCTGAAGATAGTGGGGATAGCTTCTTAGCTTTCATGAGTGGCATTGGACCAGTGGGGATTTATCAAAAGACTAGCTTTTGTTGTTCCAAAAACAGGCCAGACCCTCTGTCTCCCTTTTTTCTGCAGTTATAAACTCAGGAAAGTTGCAGGCTTATTTGCATGTGTTTTGCATAAAGTATAAGAATAATAATATTATTAACAATAGCTAAAAATTATTAAACCCTTGCATGGACCAAAAAAATACATTATAGACTATTTTGTTTAATCCTCACAAAACGTCTACACGATAAGAACTATTGTAATCCTCCATTATATAGATGAGGAAACTAAAACTCAGATAGGTTAAGTAACTTGCCCCAAACAGCAGACTAATAAATGAAGAAGTCAGCCCCATTTCCCTATTCTCCACACCAGGGCCTGCTGAGTGACCTAGAGAGAATGAAATCAGACTTCTCACAAAATAGTAGCAAGAAGTGGTAGATAAGCCATGGGCCTTAGGGCCGGGCAGACTTGGTATGCATCGCAGCTTTACTACTTCTGAGCTGCATAAACAGGCAGATGATTTTACTCTCTCAGCTATTGGTTTTTCCTCTGTAAAATGAAGATATTCCCTTTGAAAGGTTGCTAAATGGGATAACACATAAATCTCTCATCCTAGTTCCTGTGAAAGTAAATTTCCTTTAACTATTATCTACTTCTGAGTCCCCATTAAAGGTGAAAACACCCCTGAGAGTCTAAATGTCTTAGCCCCTGGTTCTCAGTGTGTTCCCTTAGACATTGTGGTCAGTCCTCGGGCCATCTACAGATAAAGACATTGACTTTCTTCAGTTCTCTCTTAGACAATACCCCTGCTGGATCCTGGGAGATAGGGCCTACCAAAAGCCTTTGCCCATCCCCCTCCCCTCTTGCTGGCCTTCTTTCTGCCCCCATAGATCTATGAGGATAAATGGGACAAGGAGAAAATAAAAGCTCCCTTAGTCATCAAGAGAATTTAAAAGAAGAGATGGGGTAATGTGAAGGGGAAAGATCAGTGGCTTGGGTCTTGCCTGCTCTCCAGCTAAGAGCCTCTTAGCTCTAAGTTACTTGCTTAGGCACCTCAAAATTTCGCTTAGTGGCATAGTCTAGAATCACACTTAGTATTAGAGCTGAAAAAGGCCTTAGAGATTATTTCATTTTCACGCTTAGTAGATGAGGCACACAGGGTGATTAACTCGCCCAGAGACTCACATTAGCAGAGTTGGCCTCACCACCCCAGGTCCTGGCTCCCCCATCCTCTTTGTCTTATACCACTCTGACTCCCAGGATCTTGCCATTCTTTTTCCTTGGAGCTTGACACAGTCACAGCTGCAGTGGTGGACTCTGCCCTCCCCGCGCCATCTTCTTCCCAGAGCTCTGGGTTCTGCTGGACACCACTTAGGGCCCACTAAGCTCCTGGACCCCCACACTAAGGCACCTGCCTTGGGCAAAGACCAATGTGCTGACATTTCACCTCTGCCCATTTCTGTATCAAAACTTACCTTTCCAACAATCCTAGCCATCTATAAATTTCATAAGAAAATCTGCTATATAATAAGCTCTCCTATGTTTATGACTAAGAGACTCAGATCTATGGTTGTTTTTAAAACTGGTCTCCCAGATGAATGAAAGAAATCTTTATCTAAAGGACTAAAACCCTTGTTGTAGAAGAATCTTAAGTCATTTATCTCCATTTCCTTGAAGCACTCTTTCAATCAGTCTCTCCTTATCACCCAGTGCCTGCAGTCAGAGAGTGAAGGAAACATGAGGAGGCTTCCAGCTGCCCGGTTACTACCTCTTGTAACAACTCCCAAAGCAGTTGAATTCTCTCCTTCCTAAAAATCTCAGGCATCCAAATGCCTTATTTCCATAGGACTTTAACTCTTTCTGCAGTGTTTTCTAAGTAAATTCAAATAATGAAAATTCTAGTGGTGGTGCCACCATCTGCAGTGGACTCATTCTCCATGTTATTCACAGTGGTTCTAAAGGATACAGAGGACCCTCAATGAGGGCCAAGAGCTAGGGCGGCTGCATGTCCCTGTTTATGCCTGCTGTTCTGGCATGATTATTAATCTTGTCTTTCACTCTCAGTGTCCAGTTTGGTTGATAAACTATTTGCTTGCCCTATTAGAAGCATGGGCTTTAGAGTTTGACCAGGATTCAAACCCCAGCTCGCTTTACAAGGGGAGTTGACTGTAGACATGTTACTGAAGGTCTCTGAGGCTCAGTTTCTACAGACAGAGGATACAATTAGTGTCCAATTCAGAGGATCATTTGGAAGGACTGAACTTGCACAGGGTCAAGCACATGGTAAGACTGCAATGTGAGTCACTTCTGATTCTAGAGTTACAGGACATCCACACACATCAGCATATGGGGACTTGCTTAGGTAAGGAAAAGACTCTTGGGAGGAATGTCTGGACTTGTAACCAGACAGACTAGCATTCAAGTCCCAGCTGTGCCACTTACTAGCTCTATGACACTGGGAATTTAAAAGATCTTTCTAAGCCTTACCTTATCGTCTGTGCAATGGCGATAAAAAATATCGTAGAGTTGTTGTGAGGAGAAGCTAATGTAAAAATGTTATTTGCATTGTAGAGTAAATTAAAAAAAGAAAGAAGGTTAAAGGTATTAGACAGCACTATGTACAAACTCAGTACATGCTGCCTCTTATTATTACATCTGGGACAAGTGAGGCACAGAGAGGTGCCAAGACCTGCCAGGTGCACAGCTAGGATTCACCAGCAAGGACAGAAGCAGACCTGGCCCTGTGCTCTTTCCACTATGTCCCGAGTTCTCTGAGGACTACGTTTTCCTTCCTCCTTGGGTCAAAATGGTGTCCTAATGGTGTCCTACATTATTTCCAACTCTAATTCTGACTCAAACTCTCCTCCTCTTTATCATGGAAATTAGAAACAAGAAAAGGAAGCATCACGATGACATGCAGCTGGCCCTGGGATTTTTGGATTAGAACCAAATTTCATGTTTGTGGAACTGATGTCAATTTGCTGGCTATTTGACATTGGGCAAATTACTTCACCCCACTGAGCTGCAATTTCCTCATGTGTAAAAAGAAAATCATACCCCTCACAGGGTGAACAGCAGACTCAAGCCATTCTGACTCTCAAGCCCATGCTTTTAACCTCCATTCTGCTTCTAGTTCAGAAACTATTTGGTCTTATGCCATTTGAGCAGCAGTTAAAATGATGGCAGGCAGTAACACTCAAGTTTCTGGTCTAGAACTTGCATTTCAGGCATATAGGATTGAATTCAAAAGTTTGAGATTTGGTAAGCATTTGTACCCTCACTTTAATATGAAATTTATTTAAATGTTTGAGATGTGGGCTAAGGTATAAATTATGATGCTACCTCATGCAGATAGGTATTTTATTCAAAAATAGTCTCCAAAACATTTGGCCAATTTTTGTTTTCCACACCTATAATGCTTCAGCACAAACCTTCTATTCTGCTTCTAGTTCAGAAACTATTTGGTCTCATGCCATTTGGGCAGCAGTTAAAATAATGGCAGGTAGTAACACTCAAGTTTCTGGTCTAGAACTTGCATTTACCACCTGCCAGCCGAAGCCAGACTGCCACCTATTTTTGTAAATAGAGTGTTATTGGAGGAGAGCCATGCCCGTTCATTTACGTATTATATATGGCTGCTTTCTTGCTACTATGGCAGATGAGTAGTTGCAACCGACTGCAATGGCTAAAATATTTGCTATCTGACCCTTTACAGGTAAAGTTTGCAACCCTGCTACAGGGCATACCTCCACTTCCAGTTTAAATCCTAATTGCCATAACACCTGGTGCTACTGAGCACTTTGTGCCAAGAGCTGTTCTAAGGGCTTTATATGTACTGTCTTATTTAATACTTACAACAACTCCATGGCATGTACACACACAATTATTCCATTTCATGAGCGAGTAAATAAAGACAGAAAGAGGTTACACAACTTGCTTAAGTCCAGTAGCTAGTAAGTGGCACAGCTGAGATTCTAACCCAAGTAGTATTAGATTTCCTTAGAAACTTTCACACACATATTCTTTTGTGATGAACTTGACCACTAATGATATGAGAGACAGCTTTAGGTAGTTCATAAACACATTATTAAAAAACATCTTGTCCTATGGTGAGAAAGCTATTCCCTTTTAAGTTCTCTTTACCATAACAAATCTCCCTTTTAACAAAGGGAGTGAGCAGTCTCTTCACACTTAGCAGCACCTTGCTAAAATTTAACTTTTAAATTATTTAAAATTTTAAATGTAAATGTTATATTCAAAATTTAATATTTAAAATGTATCACTTCATTCCATAGCATTTATTTTTTACGGTTGCCTTCTATTTGTGGCAAACGATCCTTGCTTTCTCTTTACAGCAGTTTCCCTTCAAAATAAATTTATTTAGGAGTAAAGAAAATGGAGTTGATTCAAGTGTTAAGGAAGGCATGTTAATAGCGGTGCAGATGGTATACAAATATGACAAAAATCATGACAGTGGTACAGAAATGAATGACAGAGTTGGGACGCCCTCCCAGTGCACTGTGCCAGGGGTCAGGTGCCCCAGCCCTGTTCCCGTTGGCAGCAGTTTGGTACATGGCTGTGGGCACATCGGTCCCCTCCCTGAGCTCAGGTTGCGTTTTCTGACAAAAATCCTATCTATTGAGGGAGTTTGAATTAAATTATCTCTAACATTCTGTGGCATCCCAGTTTATTCTTCCTGGCCTGGAATTTACCGTATGTTAACTTGAGCCCAGATTATATTAGACTTACAGACCCAGCCTTTCAAACCCTATTAAAACAAAGGACTCGGCCACACCCCCTGCATCTTTTCCTCTTAGAGTAAATCTGTTAATCCCCATCTAGATTCCTGCAGGAAAAGGTGAGGCAGTAAATGCATGTGGTGCAGAATTCATTTTGTGCTTCTTGCCTAGAAATTAAACAGGTCTGGTTGGTCCGTGGCATTTACCAGGAGAAAGATAAGTTCCTTGACATTTCCTCATTCCTAGTTATTCCACCTGGGCCCAGCATGCCCTGGCCTGATAGGGTCTCTGTCCCTCTGGAGGGCTCTGTGTCTGCTCACCCAGAGACAGCTGTGGTCATAGCTTACTATGGCTGGAAGAAAAAGAGAAGGGTTTTTGTTAGAAAACACAAGACGCAGCACTGCAAATGGATTCCAAGCTTATGTGAAAAGTTACATAAGAAGGGTGTTAAAAGTAAAAGCCCAAAGTGGCGCAAGTGGCAAGACCCATTCTTCTTACCTTTGAGGATAGTTTAAGGGGGAGCGGTACCCAGGGTAGGCCAGGTACAATAACCTATGCTGTTCATCTGATAGATTTAGTTCTCTTAGCCCCACACGAATCCTGAGAAGTAGGAGTTACCATCATGTATTTTATTACTTTTATTCCATTTTATAGTACAGATTAAGACACTGACACTCAGAACAATCACAGTCCTCTCTAACATCATTACAGTCTTAGTAGGTGTGGGTGTTATTGTTTCCTATTTCACGTACAAGGAACTTGATACTCAGGAAGATTCCTAAGTGCTAGAGTCAGGATTTGAATGCAGATCTGACTCTGCAGGTCCCCTCCCACCTTCCTCTCATGGAGCCTCCAGAAAACCTTGTCTTATCACCTTCTAGTATTTAGCAGGAGAAAGGAAGAGAGGGTGAGAAGTAGGGAGTTTGATTTTAATGGAGATGACAGTAAGAGAAGGCAAAGGGAAGGAGCTGGGGAATTTCTCCCACACGCCAAATCTTCATAAGGGCGCCGACCTCACTCAACAGCACCGTCAGTGTTCATTCCTCAGGGTGTGTCAAGAATTCTCCCATGGTCAAGATGATGCATTCTTTCTTCCCCAGCCATCCACGTGGATTTGCAACCATCTGTCAGCCCTTCCTAATGACAGCCGATGGAGATATCTGTGGCCAAAAGGCACCAGTGCCAGCAAGGTGCAGGTTAAGAGTCCAATTTCTGTCTTGACTAAAATTCTTTCCTGCGGGCTCTTAGGTTATGCACACAGACTGTGAAGCATGAGGTACCTGCAGGGCCAGAACCGCTGTTCTGAGGAAGTCCCCATCTGTAGTGGGCATTGTCGTCCCACCCACCATCCCGTGGATCCCCTTTAGCGTTTCTGTGATCCCTCTGCCAGCTTCTGTGTGCTCTGTTCCTAATGGCCCACTCTGCCACACTTTTCAGAGACCTGCCCTCAGGCTGCTGGGTCTGCTCTGCCCTCACTTTTAGAGAGGTGAAAGTGTCTGGGAGTCAATCCCAACTGGGGCAGGAGGATGAAAGTCTAGCTCTCTTGCCTCAAGTCAGAGCCAGCACTAAGGTATAATTTACACTCCAGAGCTCCCTACGGGATCAGGCTGGGATGGAGAAAGCACCACTTTTCTTGGCCTCTTCTGCATCTGATTCTGTGCCCCTCCTTCCTTACCAGTTGCTCCCAAGAGCACTTCCTTCATAAGTCACATGCAAATACAGCATCATCTCAGGGGCTCCTTCTGGGGAACCTGACCTAAGACATCATTTCTCACCCATCAGCTACCTTCTTTTCCTCTATACCCACAGACTATCTTCCTCTTAATAAGACACCCCCTCACCAGCATCTCCTGAATCAGTCTCCCTGTGGAAGTTCATCTTGTGGATATAAACCTGATCAGTGAGTATCACTGTTCAAAGTTATCACCTGGTTTCTAGGCAACAGTAAACTCAAACTGGTGATGTTCATCTTCATCTTATGTATAAAGCCTTTTGGATAAGAGAATCCCACTACACATAAGGCTGGCCTTATCTCATTCCTTAACAGAAAGACAAAAGTAAGAAAATTAGAGCTAAGTTTCTTCTGGTCCATCCATTTATTAACTAGGTAACCTTAGATAAGTGACCTAACCTTTATTTTATTTAAAAAAGGAAAAAGTTTTCTCCTTGATTTGAGGTCAGATGTATTCTTTGTGAGAAAATTCAGAAAACTTAAAAAAGAATAATCCAGGTACCCTACTATCAAACCAGTACCGTTTATAAAATTTCTATCCAACCTCTTTTTCTATGCAGGTATCCTTAATTGGGAGAGACATGGACTAGCGCTCACCATCTGATTCTTGTCTCCTTCCAGGTACATGGGACAATTGCATTTCCTTTCCCCCTGGATTTTAGGCATGGTCAGATGACTTTTTGTGGTCAATGAAGTGTGAATAGAGCTAATGTACTTAAGAGCTAATATGCCATTCATGTCCCTCTTTCTCTGCTACTTTGGGGCTTCAAGTGGAGATGGTGGCTACTCTATCAACCTGATCACCTGAAAGACTATGATAGTAGAGTCCCCTGCCAACCCAAAATGGACACGTAGCATATACAAGAAGCAAATTTTTGTTTTAACCGAATTATTGGGGTTCAGTCGATGTATTTATTTGTTACAAATGCTGTAACAAAGTATCACAAACTGGGTGGCCAAACATAAAAAATGTATTGCCTCACAGCTCTGCAGCTTAGATGTCCAGACCCAACATGCCAGCAGGGGGCGTTCCTTCTAAGGGCTAAGAAAGAGAATCTGTTCCAGGCTCTGGCCAAGCTTCTAGTTGCATTTGTTGGCCTGTTGAAGCATCACCCCAATCTCTGCCATCATCTTCACATGATGTTTTCCTCATTTGATATGACTACCAGTCATATTTGATAAGGCCCATCCTAATGACCTCATTTTAACCAATTACATCTGCAACAACCTTACTCCCAAGTAAGGTCATGCCGTGAGATGCGGGGGCATTAGACATTCAACATAAGAGTCTGGAGAGACACAATGTAACCCCAAACAGGAGAGGTTAATCACAACACTATATTTTAGCATATGCTGACCAATACAAGAATCAGCTTTCTCATTTCTTAATCTCCTATTTTCACTGTTTTTGGTCAAATGATTTCTCTGTGATCACAAAACCAATAAGAAGGAACACTGGAATTCTAATCCAGGTTTCTGACTCAATAGCCTGTGCTTTCAGTCACTTGGCAGAGGTGGATCCCTGACAGGCTAAGTGCTTTGTAGTTCACCACAGCCCCCACCACTCTCTATTATCCCAGACGTTGAGCCTGAGGGCTGTTTGTCTTTGGGCTTATCCTGTTGACTTTCTTGTACACAACTCAGTTTACTCATTTTATTACCTGTTTCCCCCTGTGCACATTTTATTTGCACCCTTGCATGATGTTATTATAGATTTCCTCTCCTTCATTAAAAGGGCAGTCTATGCCTTTTTAATTCACCTTCTGGGTCACTGAAAGCTTTAGAGTCATTAAGACAATCTGGGTAGCTCCCACCCTGAATTATACCTGTCCCCAACTCTCTGTGCCCACTTAGCAAGCACAGATACATGGACTAGCCCTACTGCCTATCTTGTGCCTATTTTCTGCCAAGCAAATTTCCCCTCAAAGGAGTAAACCAGGAATAAAAATATTTGATGGATTAAAGCAAATGTATTGTCAGGAAATGGCAGCTCGTCCTACACACATCCTTTGTAAAAGAATCTCGCCATCACAAGGAGCTCGGTCTAATGGCAACTTTCCTTCCTGATGTTTGCATTTCCCAATGCAGAGAAAAGAAGAAACCCTGCTTTGTAAAGCTCATGCCCAGGCAGTGAATCACAGAAGCTCTTCAATCACTTATTGCTTTCTCCCTCTTGCCATTCCTATTGAGCATGATGTCTTTTTTATCCCACACCAAGGGGCTGTGTGTGTGTGCGCTACTCCTCATTAATTTGATCACAGAGGGCAGATCTAAGATGTGATTCAAGTAAATGAAAGGTTGTCCAGAAGCTATCTAGGTAGAGGCATTCTGTTCTAAGCCCTCATCCGTGGCTTTGAATTCATTAACTCGGAGCATGCAGTGCCTTCACAGAGGCACGTACACCAAGTGTACATACCCTGGAGAGCCTTACTGTGCAGCCTGGCACCAAGTCACCTTCTCCCAATCTAAGTCAATGAGACACACATTGTGTTTACCCCAATTTTCTCATTAATTTTGCTGGCTGCCTGACAGCCTTTGCCTCCCCAGATTAGATTTCTGGAATTAGACAGATCTTAATGCTTCAAGAGAGCAGCAGACTCAACCCCCTCCTTCCAGGCAGAAATCTTCACCTCGTATTTTGCAGATTAAGGCAACTAAAGCCCTGCCACGAAAGATGTCTCTAAACTCGTACGTGCTGGTGAGATTCACCTCATCTATAGGTCAAGTGCTTTGCCCAATGAGAAAGACGACTTTACCCAAACATCTCTGAGGCTGCCTATGCAGCACTGGTCCAGGATTTACATGGAATGCTTAAAATGCAGCATTTACCCAGAAGGATTGCTATAATATGCCATTAATGCTTTAGTGCAAATGAATTTGATCAAATTGACTTCAGCCACCTGACAGGGTCATCAGAGACATAGATAAATTCTAGTGAGGGAAAGGGATTCAGAAAGACAGGAATAGCAACAGTAATAAGGGCCCTGGGACTTTAGGAACAGAAAATGGACATTGGGCACCAGGTGGAAAAGTAAAATGGAAAAAGGCCAAGAGAATATGGGGAGGTGGAACAGACGTTCTTAACCACCCAGCAATCTAGGAGGACATGAAATAATGTCAGACACATTTCTGAATATGCAATCTGAGTGACTTTGAACCACCCTCTTACAAATCTCTGACCCATGGCACCTATCAAAAGGAGATGATAATGGCTTATTTACCTAAAGGCAGAGGAACAAATCGAAGATCCCTGGAGAACCCTTCTTCCAGGAAGGTTCTATAAATCAAAGTGAACTCCAGTCAATGAAGAAATCCTCAGGTTTAACCCTTCCCAGCCTTAGTATCATCTTTAAAGCCAGAGAGATTTTGTTTGAATTCTAAGCCTGGCCACTGTGTAACTCACGAGGCACCCTTGGATGAGTTTCTAAATCTCAGTAGGCCTCAAGTTTCTCATCTACACATGAATCCTAAAACCTGTCTCACTGGGTTGCTGGAAGGTTTTAGTAGAACAGCATATGTGAACTCTTAGTACAGTGTTGAGCACATATTAAATGCTCAATAATAACAATTTAGTTATCATGTGTCCTCATATCATCACCAACACCATCATCCCTTACCCAGTAGTGATGCTACGGCTCCTGGTAGGTGATAGTGCAGCAACATCATGGTAAATGGAATGGGTTCCGGAGTTAGCATGCTGGTTTCAAATATGGGCTCTAATAAGGGGAGCAGCCAGCTGACTTAGGGCAAGTATTTATTCTGAGCTTTAGTTTTGTCATCTGTAAATGGGAATGAGAAAAATGCCTACCTGAAAGAGGAGGATTAAGTGAGACAATGCACATAACTCACTGAAGGAAGTGGCTAGCACACACTAAAAGCCCAGTAAATGGGACCAAAGACCCCCTTTCTCCTCTGCCTCTCTCTCTCACTGCTGTCAGAAGTGGTTGTGTAGAGAGAATGAGCTCCAGTTCTATGAATGATCAAAGCAGGTGCAGAACCTTGCTTTTCAACCAAAGACAAAGAAGGACCAGTGAACCAGTTCAAAGAGCCAAATCTGGTTTTATCCAGCTTACGTAGTAGTATTCTAGCTGTTGGGCTGCAGTACAGAAAATCAGCTCCCCTGAAGTCCCCTTCAGGGTGGAGCTGGGAAAGATAAAGAGTGGCTAAAGAGCTCTGAACAATGGCTAATCCTCTAATTAGCACCTCAGAGGGAAGCGATAACTGGAATCAACTCTGAGGAACAGTGAAGTCTGATCTATGTTTTCCTGGGATCCTACTGAAAGCCACTGAGCTCCTTCCTTCTGGTTTTGTGTCTCCTTCCTGGAGCTTTGTTCCGGCCCACCCTTTTGTTGGCTGTTCCTCTTTCCTTTGTCTATCTCTCTGGTTTTTTTTTTTTTTTTTTTTTCTGGCTCTCAGAACATTTTCCTCCTAAACTCTCCTATCTTTGTCTCTTAACCTCTGTACTATGGGGTGCTTGTAAAATTTGGAGTTCATTCCTTCATCTTTGAGGCATTTACTAAATACTTTCTAGGTGCTAAGGTTATTGGAAAGACTAAGATAGGCTCTTTATTGTCACGGAAATGGACTAACAATGGAAGATACCTCCAAACAACCATAATTGGCTTCAGCAAATGCTTTTTCAGAAGCATATAAGAGGTGAGTATATACAGAAAGTGCCCAATTTTGGCTGGGTGGAACAGAGAAAGCTATTCCAGAAGAGCAGATGCTGGGCCTGAGATAGGAGGAATAAGTTTAGGTTTTTTATTTGTTTATTTATTAATTATTTTTTGAGACGTAGTCTCAACTGCTTGCTGCCCAGGCTAGAGTGCTATGGTGTCAGCCTAGCTGACAGCAACCTCCAGCTCCTGGGTTCAAGCCATGCTCCTGCCTCAGCCTCCCAAGTAGCTGGGATTATAAGCTCCTGCCACCACGCTGGAATAACTTTTCTATTTTTAGTACAGATGGGATTCTCTGTCTTGCTTAGGCTGATCTTAACTCCTGAGCTTAAGCACTCCTTCCACCTCAGCCTCCCAGAGTTCTAGGATTACTCAGCCATTTTAGGTTTTTTAAAGTATGGTAGACCTCCATAGTTGATCACCTCCCTACATTGGCCACCTTCTTAAGTTCACCTAATTTTCATAGACAAGACACTCACCACATGTACTTAATGTACATTAGGCCTAGTTCCTTATGTTGACCATCCACGTATGTCAACCAGTTTGTTTCAGTCCCTTGGGTGGTCAACTTACAGAGGTTCTACTATAATCTAATCAATCAATTGTGCAGTTTGTGCTCTTCATTCACATAGCTGTGACTTGGAACATGTATGTGTCAAACAAAACCAACATTCCCAAACTAACTGAATTGTTCATGACATAAATAACCTTCATTTTTTTTTCCCCTCTGAATGTCAGTGACCAGTAAGAAAAGCAGCTTCCTGTCCTTTGGGACTTCTTAATCCAAATGTGTAGCTAAGGTGAGGTTGGGAACTGTACCAACAAAGTCATTAGCTAACACACAAATAAAGCTTCTTACCCCAGGTGTCTATAGAATGCGGGCCCTGTGCTTTACAATCTCTAAGTTTTATTCTTAGTGATGAAGCTAAGGTTTCAGAATACCCCATTGCTTTCTGTCCCTCATTCCTCTCCCAACCTCAGAGTTGGCAAATGAGAGGGGCATGGACTTGAAGCCAGAATTTCCCCTAGCCAACAACTGATCAATCCTCACTCTGGAACAGATGAGTGGTTGGAGCAATTTCTGAGTGACAGCTCACAGAGCCAGCATGTTACATTTAAGCCATTTGCATTTTAAAGCTTAGTAAGTCTGTCAAAACAATGCCACCCCTTGCTGTGTCTCTGGAATAATAACTGGCTTGAGTAGGACAAATCTTGACTCAACTTCCATCTGACTATATGAGGATTAAAAGAAAGAGAGAGAGAGATCTGTCTTTTCCCTTTTTTGTGGGGGTGGCTGGGGAATCATTAACAAATACAGGGAAATTTGGGTCCAGTTTTCTACCTGATTCAATGCCATGTACTGAGAAGGCTCAGTTTATCTTGGAGTATTAAGGATTTAGTGAAGCAAAGAAAACTCACTTCCAGAGTAGAGACTGTAAAAAATATTAAAATACATTTATCAAGATAAGGATCCTAAATGCCTATTCACTGGTATTTTCCATGGATTTGCCTAGTGCATGATGTGTAGAAGATAATCAACAACAATATCTGTTGAAGTAATCAGTGTTTTCAATAGTATCTCTACCACCCATTCCCATACCATGCAAAGTTTCTCCCAGTAAGTCCATTCCTCATAGTGTCATCACACCACCTCCTCACATCTCTTAGGAAGCTAGTTTAGATGATTCATCCCCATTTCATCTTTGAGTAGATTGCCATCTTGCAGCTGAATTCATTCATTCATTCATTCATTCATTCATCAATCCTATATTGAATGGAGGATCTATTTGGCCTAAGCTTCCATTAGTGATAGGAACGTAAAGATAAGAGACACATGGGAAATACAATACCTTTTACAATATTTCAATCTAGTAGAAGAGACAAAAACATGAACATCTAAAATGTAGGATATAGGCCTGGGAAGAGATGAGTAAAGACCAAATCAGGAAAGAGAAGGAAAATTGTCACGGGAGCCCTGTCAAAGAGTTCAGCGAAATGAGAGATGTTTAGTTTGTGAGTCTTGGGCTGTGAGAGTATGTGCCAGAGAAAGAACTATAAAAGGAGCGACACTGGAGTTAGGTACATGGGATATGGTGAGACTTGTTGCCTAAAAACAAGTTAGCTAGGACCAGGACCTTCAAAAACAAGTTAGCTAGGACCAGGACCTTCCCCTTCTCCCAATGAGAGGGATCCACCCCAAACTCAACTTTAGGACTGATGGCTTCCTTCACCCAATAGGGAGGACTATAACTTTCCATGCATCCCAAGATCAACTACCAGGTGGCTGGTTTCCCCAGACTATTTCTTTACATACCTTGAAGTGACCCCTCAAGTCTGGACTAACGGCCCTTATAGCCCACGTGTTTCATACTCTGACAAGGCTATTTTCTAAATTTTGCCATATAAATGGGAAAAGAACAGGGGCCAGCAAGGGTCAGATCCTTATTGCGGCCCCAGCAATGGCTTCCTTCTGTGGGGTATGGAAGCACCAGCTTTGTAAGTTTTTCCTTTCCTCAACAGAGCCTTTTCCTTACCCCATGTTGAGCAATTCAATCCAAACCCTGATGCATGATCATATGACACAGGCTTATGAACCAGGCAGAGGTAAGCAGCAAGGGCATCCTAGTGGTGAGCAGGGCATGAACTGGAGGATGGGGGAATACAGTAAAGAAGAGGGGACAGTATGTGTTGGGAGTCACAAGGTGTGGGCCAGCAGGGGTTACTGGAACCTCTTCATGCTCAGCCTTTTTGGTAGACATCTATTTTGCTCTGCCTGCCTTCTTCCCCTTCTTTTGGTAATACTACATCAGTATTTCTTTGGGGAACCCTCCTTCCCCAGAGCATGCTGTCAGTCAGGCCTGTCAGAGCTGATTCACACCATCAGAATCTCTCAGGAATTTAAAACCTGAGCTGAATGATCAGGCACTGAAAAAGATGGCATTAGACTCACCAAAAAGAGTCCCCAGGAAGAGAACTGGTTCTTTCTCTGATTCCAGAACTGCGTCTGCCAGCCCAATTCAAGGTGTCAGCCTTTCCTTTGATTTAGTCAGCCCCAAGTCTCCTATGGACCTGTGTTAGTTTGACTCTGGTAGCTTGCAAGCCATGAAGCAGTGCTGAACACTGAAGCTCACTGAGTGAGTGCCATCCCAGAACAAAAATAACACCAGAAGCCATGCCATGTTTTATGTGATGTTGCACGATTTCCTCTGCCCTATCACTATTAGAGATACTGAAAGTTGAGATTCAGAGAATTGGGAGCCACCTGGTCTACTACTATGACCTCAGATTCCTTTGGGGATGTTCAATTAGAGAGAGAGAGATCTGTTAGTTTCAACAATGGCTCTTTATCTTTCCAACTCCAAGCTGCCTCTGGAGCTGGATAAAGAAATTAAAGTTCTGTGTGAATGCAAGTGTGTTTCTGTGCCAACTGTCCTTGGGTGGTATTCCAAGAAGCCATGCAACTTGTTTGTCATTGTCATTTGCAAGTGTTGTTCTTGATTAATAATATTCAAACCCAGCACATTCTTCAGAGCTCATTGGCAGCTACTCCTCCCGGAAGCATCATGTGGGATCATGCTGGCTCTAACTCTTCTCTGTGTAGGGTCCTGGAGGTAAGAGATATCTAGCATGGCCCTTGGAGGAGGCTCTTCTGACCAAATGCCTTTAATCCTCAGGCTCACTTGCCTACAGCCAGAGAATGCACTGTACATGCCCATTCCCTTCCCAGAGTTTATGCTACTGGGTAAAAAGGAGGAAGAAACCACATGTGTTTTCAGAAGCGTAGGAGATGCCAACTCCAAAAACTCTTAGGGAAAAGGGCAAACTGAGCAGATGCTGGGTTTCTAATAATTTGTTTGCTAGGACTTTAACTGCTTGATGTTGTGCATAATCAGCAATAGGGGATTTTGTTCCTAACCGAAATGGTTTTTGCCATCAAGCATAGTTGTCTTGGAGTCCATTGTCATATTATTAAAGATGCATTCTGTACAATGTACACTGGATAAGGAAATTAAATCCAGGCTAAGGAAGACAATTCAAATATTCTGCTATTAAATATATGGTCTGATTAATGAGGACTTTTTTTATCATCTTAGAATCCCAGAGCTAGAAGCAATTTTAAAGGTCATCTATTTTCAAACCTTTATCTAATCCCTTCAAATTAAAAAATATATGTACATGGATTTGTGCATATTGAATGCTTACAGGCACCCTACTAAATATTTTACATGGATTTGCTCATTGATAAACTATAAATTCTCACAACAACCCTCTGCAATAGCCACCATTATTCTCTCCATTGCACAGACCATGAACCTCAGGTCCAGAAGCTTCTGTCTTTCACTTGAGGTCATGAGGCAAGTAAGAAGCTGAGCCCCTTCAGAGATAGGGACCTACAGCTCTTAACCAAACCTGTCCTGAAAGTGTGCTTCTTAAAATTTTCTAGCATACTGTAAATAATCTAAAATTGCAAGTTTGAGATTAGAAATATCCATATTTTCTAGCTGGGTGAAGTAGGTTATACCTGTAATCCTAGCACTTTGGGAGGCTGAGATGGGCAAATTGCTTGAGTTCAGGAGTTCAAGACCAGCCTGAGAAAGAGCAAGACCTCATCTCTACTAAAACTAGAAATTCTAGCCAGCTGTTGTGGAGGCCCCTGTAGTCTCAGCTACTCAACAGGCTGAGCCAAGAGGATTGCTTGAGCTCAGGAGTTTGAGCTTGCTGTGAGCTATGACACCACAGTACTCTACCCAGGGCAATAGACTGAGATTCTGTCTCAAAAAGAAAAAAAAAAAAAAGACAAGAAACGAAATATCCAGATTTTCAGCTTTCCCTAAAAAGTCAGAAGACCTGGCCATGTTGGACTGGCAATCCTACATGAGAAGTATGGGCTGGAGCCAAGTAGCAGCCACCTTTTTGGACACAAATCAGAGCACATCAGTAACCTGGTTAGGCCCTCTAATGGTTGCTAATCACAGTTGGAATAAAATCCCAAAATCTCACTGCAGCCCACAGGACCTAAAGTGCTCTGTCCTTCTTCTAGGCCTTTACCCTTCCTGTTTCCTCTCCTGGGAAAGCTGTTTCCTCTAGTCTTTGTGTGTCTGACCGGTGCTGAGAGTTTATCTTAAATATCACTTCCTTAGAGAGGCCTTCTTATCCCCGGAGGCACATAGAATAATGCCTGCTCCCCCCTCCTTAAAGATGTCCACATCCTAATAATCCCCAGAGCCTAAGAAAAAGTTACCTTCAATGGCAAAAGGAACTTGGAAGGTGTGATTAAGTATCTTGAGATGGAGAGATTATCCTTCATTATCCTAGTGAGCCCAGTGTAACCCCAGAAGTTCCTGTAAGAGGGAGGTAGAAGAGTAAGAGTCAGAGAAGGAGATCTGACAACAGACACACGGTTGGCATGATGCAAAGAGGCTGAGAACAAGGAATTCTTGTGGCCTTTAGAAGCTAGTAGACAGCTTTTCCCTAGGGCCTCAGGAATGAGGAATGCAGCCCTGAGACACCTTTGCTTTAGCCCAGCGAGATTGCTTGTTTGAAATTCTGACTTCCAGAACTGTAAAAAAAAATAAATTTGTGTTGCTTTAAGCTAGGAAGTTTGCAGTAATTTGGTACAGCAGCAACAAGAAACAACTATAACCACTTGTTCTAAAATACCCCTTTCCCCTATTAGACTCAGACTTAACCCTTTATTAGCATCCTTCCCTGCACTTACCACTTGAAATTATTGTATGGGATTGCTTGCTTGCTTAAGTTCTTTGGCTGCTAGACTAGAAGTCCCAAGAGGACAACACTGTGTGCAGCTAGTTCATGGCTGTTGTGCTCAGCGGATATTTATTACATGACTAAATTGGTTATTGAATAGTTGGCCTCATTGCCCATACCAGGTGCCCTCATCTGAGCATATTGTAGGTTGAAAATGTCCCTAGTTAATGGTAGAATTTAGAAATGAACTCAGCGAGGTGCAGGTATTTCTCTGAAGCAAAAGAAATAATCAGAGCTTTTAAGGAAATTGGGCAGCAAGCCCAATGACAAAGCAGGCAGTGCACTCAAAATAAATCCATTTCCTGTTTCCCACATCCTTGCTACTCTCAGCATCACCTGGGAGCTTGTTAGAAATGCAGGCTGTCAGGCTTCACCCCAGACTACTGAATTAAAATCTGCATTTTAACAAGATGTCCATGAAGTCCACATGCATATTAAAGTTTCAGAAGTTCTGCACTATATGTTAATATTTTGTTGGGTTGGGTGGGACGCCTGTGGCTCAGTGGGTAGGGCGCCAGCCCCATATACTCAGGGTGGTGGGTTTGAAACTGGCCCCAGCCAAACTGCAACAGATAAATAGCCGGGCATGGCACCTGTAGTCCCAGCTACTCAGGAGGCTGGGGCAAGAGAATTGCCTGAACCCAGGAGCTGAAGGTTGCTGTGAGCTGTGACACCACAGCACTCTACCAAGGGTGATAAAGTGAGACTCTGTCTCTAAAAATAAATAAATAAATATTTTGTTGGATTGAGATGCACATTAGAAGATGGAACTACAAGTATATTTGTCACAGGCAGGTCCAGCAAGCACTATCAATCTGATCATAGCCTAAGTGAGCCCAGGTAAACAGATGATGGTTCCCCTACAAGTCCAGGAAGAGCCAGGCTTGGCCATTGGAAGAAGTCCCTTCCCACAAATAGTGGTGGGGGGTCTGACTGTGTTGTATCCTGCCCTGCATTATTCTTCCAGGGAGTGAAGAAAGCTAGAAATTACCGAAAGGCTCTAAGCGGCTGGGTCAGGAGTGAGCTGCCCCTACACTCTCCTCCCACCACCCCTGTGTTCACCACAATAGACATTTGCTAGAGGAATGTGTTTATAAGTGCAGATGGGCCCCCATGTTCCTGGATGACAAATCTACAATTGTTCTGTATCTCTGCCTTTTCAGAAAGCTCTTGTTAGTTCCTTCAGGTAGCCAACACCTAGCATAGTGTCCACAATATAATAATAGATACATCATAAATATTTGTTGAGTGAATCCCAAGATGATCTGTTAAGGAAATTTAGCCCTATTGTTCTCATAATACCTACCATTCTCCACCTGTGTAAGCAAGTCCTCTTTTAGTATCGAGTATCAGAAAGTCCAACCAAACAGACTTGAACAAAAAAGAATTTAACAGCTCACATGAGTAGAGTTTGATTGGGGGTGCAAATTATATCCTCAGGACCTAATTTCTCTCTTTTCATTCTTGCACATATGACTCTTTTGTCAGACAGATTCCCCCTTAGGCCACCATATAGCTGCCACTGCTCCAGTTCTCACACCCTCTCAGCTTCAAATTTATGACGTTTCATCGGTTCCAATTAGGTAACAGGCTCATTTCTAAACCAATCTCCTGAAAAATACAATTTGATAATGGGCTTAGGTCTGATCTTATGCTCCCCACTTATTACAAGGCAGGGGGTGATGGCTGTCTGTGCTTAAACCTCTGGACCAAATTTTGAGGGGTATATCCATAAGTAATCTTTACCAAAGTTTGTGTGACTAGATGCTAAATGGCCAAGGACACAACTGTCTCTATCAGCGTTACACAGTACTTGTATAGAGGAATATCATTTGCAGTTGGAGAGACAGCACCATGGTAAAGCTTCATGAAAGAAGCAGCATTGGAACTAAAATCTGAAACACTGGGGATGATTTAGATGTTCAAAGATGGAGAAAAAGGCATTCCTGGAAATAGCAGCAGTTTGAGCAAAAGCATGTTGAAATGAAGGTTGTATGTAGAAAAGAGTAAAATCAACAGGATATGGAAAGAAACAAGGTTGGAAAGAAAGGGAGAGCTAGATTATAAAGTATCTGAAACTACAGCCCAAATGATTTGCCTTCAAGGAGGCTGTCTGTAGATTGTATAAGTTAAAAATACACGTCTCTGGAAGGTCAAGGCCAGCAGATTGCCTGAGGTCAAGAATTTGAGACCAACCTGAGCAAGAATAAGACCCTCTAAAAATAGCCAGGCATTATGGCAGGCACCCGTAGTCCCAGCTGCTCAGGAGGCTGAGGCAAGAGGATTGCTTTAGCGCAGGAGTTTGAGGTTGCTCTGAGCTGTGATGTCATAGCACTCTACTGAGGGCAACAAGTGAGACTCTGTCTAAAACCAAAAGGATGAACTAACTGTGGCATATTTATACAACAGAATATTATTCAATGAAGAAATTAACTATCAAGCCACAAAAAGACAAAAAGGAATCTTAAATGCATACTGCTGAGACAAGCCAATCTGAAAGGGCTACATTCATACTGTATGCTTTGAACTGTATGACATCTGGAGAAGGCAAAACTATGGAAACAGTAAAAAGATCCGTGGTTGCCAAGAGTTCAGGGAAAGGAAGGAAAGGATGAATAAGTGGGTGCAGGGGATTTTTAGGGCAGTGAAACTACCCTGTATGTGATACTACAATGATGGACACATGTCACATATTTGCCCAATAGAATGTACAACACCAAGAGTGAACCCTACTGCAAACCGTGGACTTTGGGTGATTAAGATATATCACTGTAGATTCATCCATAATGACAAGTATACCATAAAAGTAATACCAGATGTTAATAATAGGAGAAACTGGGGTGGGGCTAAGAGAAAATATGTGATGTCTATAATTTAGGCTCAATTTTTCTATAAACTTAAAACTTCTCTTAAAAATTAAGTCTATGAATAGCAATAATAAAAGAGTAAGAAAAAAAATTGCAGACCACTTTGGTTTTAAATCTGGGTTAGGCGCTTACAAATTGGGAGCTCTTAGGCAGGTTATTTAACCTCTCAGCCTCAGTTTACTCACCTGTTATATGAGGCTATTAATACCCACCTTATGGGGCTGTTGTGAAAAACATGCTAATGCATGAAGTGCCTGGTATCATGTAGCAGATATGGGGGGGGAGGTGTTGCTTATTTGTTTTCCCTAAACACTCAGGAAGCCATTGCAATTTTATGTGTTGGGAAGCTGTTGCTCAGAACTGACCTGCAGAATGGACTGTCATACAGAGAAGTTATTAGAGGCAGAAGATAAGTTAGGACATTATTCTAAAATGAATGTGGACCTGGCAGTAGAGACGGAGGGGAAGTGATGATAAAGGAAGTGTCGATCAATGGGGACTTTGAAGAGGGGCCTTGGGAGGAGACCAGGGCACCTTGATTGAGGACAGGACATGTCAGGGGGTGGGGGAAGCAGGCACTGCAATCTTAAACTGATGAAAGAACCAGCTAGATTACTGAGATTATTTACCCCTTCCTTCCTCTCTGGCTGAAGATAGCCTTCACGTCTGACTGTCACTAGAGAATTCTAACATTTCCCTGCTCCAAAACAGAAAGTGGAGTTTTACACAGAAATTCACCTGCCAACTGCACTGTTGTCTTGACATTTTAAGTGGTACCTGCCCTTGTGTATCAGATGTTTCCTGCAAATGAGAAAGTGACAAGCTTCCCTAATGGGTATTCCAGTGTTCAACGGAGTGAGAACCCTGCTAGAGGTGGAGAAATCTGGGTGCCTGCAAAGACAAAGGAACTTCAGGAACAAATATATTTCAAGCAATTATCTTGAGGCCCTCCCACCCAGTGTCCCCGTGCTTAGCCAAGCAAGGTCTTCAGGAGGAAGGCTGAGCAGTTAGGTGCCTCCTCCCCACCTACTGCTGAGTCACCATAGCAATTGCAGAAGGCAAATAGAGCTGCTTCAAAATTGGCAAGATCAGGTCCCAGGGAGCAGAAATGTTGTCCTTTCAATTCAAAAATAGGTAAAAAACAGATTGGCATTAGACTCCCATAGAAGAAGGAACAATAAAGATCATGTGGCCCATGTCATCATCCTGTGATTTTGTGACTTTGTTGTCCTGGGGTTTCTTAGCTATGCTTGAAGTCTACATCCCAGAACAGGGAGGTTACCACTAACCCAAAGTTACCTGGTTAGTTTAAGGCTTTAGAGCAAACCCACAGATTTTACAACTGGAGAATTCAAAACCCAGATTAAAAAAAAAGTGGCTTGCTCTAACTCACCAAGTGATCTGGGATGTGGCTTTCCCATGTATTCTAGAACCCATTCCTAAGCACATTTAGTAGGTATAACATGGTGATTATAAGGGTGGGTTCTGGTTGTGTCCAACAGACCTAAGGCTGAGACCAAGAGCCTGCCCTGAGACAAATCATTTTTCTTTTTAAGTTTCCAGTTGTCTTGGCTATGATATAGGGATAATAATAGTACCTAACTTAAGGGTTGTCATAAGGACCAAATGAGAAAATGGATACTGAATACTTGGCACAGTGCCTAGCACATAATAAGTGCAATAGTGCAATAGTGGCAACTACTAAATATAATTAGTACTAAGCTGCTTATATTTACCTGCCATCCCAGTGGAGCATTAGGGAATCATACTTACCATCCTGACTCTAAACTGCTCATTATTCGGTTCTGTGTGGATCCCAGGGTCTCAGAGAGGGACAAGATAAATGTGGCCTTCCAAGAAGACATAATGATAGGAAAACAACTCAGTAGCCAGGGGTCTCCCTTTCCTACCACGCTGTAGCCTTGAACCCCAGCTCTATATCTCCCATCTCCCTGGCTATGCACAGTACAGTATTTGAGTTGAGCCAAGATGTCTCCCCTGAGATTTCCATAAGAATGGCACTTGTCAGCACCTTGGACAGCATACAAATGACTGCATCTCCAGGTAAGAGAAGTGTCAGTTCCCTGACGTGATGCCAGGTTGGTGGCAGCTAAGATACTTAATAAGAAGAGGTGCAAAATCTTCTTTCCCTGTGATGAAATTTCTAGAGAAATTCTACAAAGGAATAAAGCAAACAAACAGAATAAAACTCCCCATATGTATGGCTTTCATTCTCTGCTTCCCACAGAAAATCCACTGCTTATTAAAGATTTGGGATGGAAAGAACAAATAAGTACGGTACTCATTCCAAAGAGAGTGATTAGAACCAAGTGGCACATTTCACAGGACGGGCTGACTTGCCAGCTCCCTCTCTGCGGCATTGTTACAATCACAGCTATTGTTGGAGATGTAATTCATTATGGACCCATTATTCCCAAGAGCAAGAATCAAAGGTTTGTCATGTGGATGTGGTGCATAAAACACAGCAGGCTGCCTGCTGGGCACATCTGGGTGACAATCAGAAACCAGAGCTCAGGGATAAATACATATTCCTCTGAGCTCCTTCAACCACCTGGAAGAAATGATGCTATTTGCATCTAGGAAAAGAAGTCCTCCCGCCTGTTGTTGGCCTTTGGAGCAATTTTCAGTCATCTGGCCAACAAAGGATTAGCTGGAAGTAGGGGAGCATAGCCACACTTACTCTCAGAGCTCAGAGGAAGGAGGACAATTACCACCAAGTGCCAGCGCTGCATTAGACATCTTATATATGTGTAGGAGAGGTGTTATTAAAATCCGTTTAGCAGGATGGGGCAGTGCCTGTGGCTCAAAGGAGTAAGTCACCAGCCCCATATGTCCAAGGTGGCGGGTTCAAACTTAGCCCCAGCCAAAAACTGAAAAAAAAAATCCATTTAGCAGGGGACAAAATTGAGGCTCAGAGAGTTTATTTCTTTTTTAGTGACAAGGCCAATTCTGACTAGCTTAACTAGAAAAGGGAATATATCAGCTCAAATAACTAAAAAGTCTACAGGTAAGTTGGTCTTTGGGGATGGCTAGAGGAACTGAAGGATGTTATGGCCGTCCATCTCTTGCCTTGGCTTTCCTTTGTGTTGCCCTCTCTCCCTCACTTCACCCAACAGGCTTGTTTTCTTGGTTGCAAGGTGGGGACAGCAGACTCCTGGCCTCATCCTTCTTGCTAGGCAGCCCCCATGTTAAAAAAGCTTCTTTTTTCTCAATATTTTTAGCAAAAGTTCCCAGACTGACATCCATCGCCTTGTTGGTAGGGAAGTAGAACAAGCACTGACAAGCCATGCCTGATTACAGGGCCCATAGCTGGAGCCGGGGGCAGCTTACCGCTCCAGTATCACGCCGGTTGACACAGCACTGCTGATTCCTTATTGAAATTTGACTCACAGTTACAAAAGAGGAAGGAAAGGGGACAAGCAGACAATACAAACCAATGGTCAAGTTCCTCCCACTATCACATGTGCGTATTACTTAGCTCAGAGCCTAGTGCACACTCTGCATTAACATCCCTCTACTTTGGGACCAAGAGGCACTACTAGCAGAGATAGTGTTTCATGTTCCCACTGGGGTCCAAAGAAGAAAACCAGAAAATTATGCTAGGTAATTGAGACTCCAACTTGACATCTTCTCGAAGTCAACCATTTTTCTACCTTGGGCTGATCAATGACCAAGATAAAAGTGATCAGGGTTGTTCTGATGAGAGGACACATTCCTTATCATCCTGCTTTAGAAATCCACATATAAAAAGATGGGTATCTACTGTATTTAAAGTTTTATGCAGTACATCAAGAACAGAAAATAAGACATAATTAAAGACTAAAGCCAATACTCTTGCCATCAGGGAGTAAGGTATAATCAAACAATTTTTTTTTATAAAAATGGCAATTGCTAAATGTATGCCAAGTGATTTATATTTACAGTTTCTTCATTTAATCTTCACAAAAGTCCTGTAAAGTGTATAATATTTAAGTATCCATTTGATACAAACTTGACCATGTTAAATAGCTTGCCTAGTATCCACAGCTAGTAAATGGCAAACCTAGAACTTAAACTCAGATATCTCTGATGTGAAATCAGTGTTCTTGAACATATACAAAGATCTGTATGACCCTCCGTTTTGCTAGAAAAGGTAGTTTCTCGGAGAAGATAGCATTTGAGCAGTTTCATCAGAAATTTTTGGTTGTAAATGATAGATTCCATTCATATTGGCTTAAGTAGAAAAACAAGAGTTTCTTTTTAGTCTGAAAAACTCAGGAGAGATGGGCCTACAGGCCCAAGCTGATCTTGAGACCTGTGTGATGTTTTCAGGATGCACTCTCTGTTTCTCAGGTCTCTTCTCTATTAGCTCCATCCTCAGTCAGGGTCTCCCCCAGTAAGATTGCTGCCAGCTGCTCGAGGCTGACATTCCTCTAGCTGAGCCATCTCAGTAGAAAGAGGGCATCATTTTTCTGAGAACTCAAGACATGGGTCTTTTTAGACCATCTTGAGTCATGTTTCCGTTCTGGTGGCCAGAGATATGCTGAGTGGCTGTCCCCAGACTCAGAGGCAAGAGGCCAGATCAGCTTCACCAGAAGCATACAGCATAGACTGAGAATGGGGGAAGGTATTTGTCAGTATATAGTAGAACCTCTGTAAGTTGACCACACCCAAGGGACTGTAACAAACTGGTCAACATACAGAGGTGGCCAACATAAAGAACTAGGCACACTGCACTGATATGTACCATGTGGTCCATGTCCAGTCTATGAAAATTAGGTCAACTTAAAGAGGTAGTCAATGTAGGGAAGTGGTCAACTTGGAAGGTTCTACTGTATACTGCTGTTACTGATAGAAAGATATTTTAGACTGGTAAGAACAGCTGATGGCTGCATCCATTTTATTTAACATTATTTAATTATTATTATTATTATTTTTATTGTTGAGGATTCGAGAAACCAGGTTACACTGATTGCATTCATTAGGTAAAGTCCCTCTTATAATTGCATCTTGCCCCCAAAAGATGTGCCACCTCCCTCCTTCCCTTTCCCTGCTCTTCATTCTCCCATCCCCCTCCCTCCTTCCCTGTCTTTCTGCTCTCCCCTATCCCCCCCACCTTGTACTAGGTCATTAATTGTCTTCATAGGATTCATGCTTCTCCATTCTTGTGATGCTTTACTAAGAATAATGTGTTCCACTTCCATCCAGGTTAATATAAAGGATGTAAAGTCTCCATCTTTTTTAATGGCTGAATAGTATTCCATGGTATACATATACCATAGTTTGTTAATCCATTGGACTGGGTTGCTGGGCATTTAGGCTATTTCCACATTTTGGTGATTGTAAATTGAGCTGCAATAAACAGCCTAGTGCAAGTGTCTTTATGATAGAAGGAATTTTTCCCTTCTGGGTAGATGCCCAGTAATGGGATTGCAGGATCAAATGGGAAGTCTAGCTTGAATTCTTTGAGGGTTCTCCATACTTCCTTCCAAAAAGATTGTATTAGTTTGCAGTGCCACCAGCAGTGTAAAAGTGTACCTTTCTCTCCACATCCACGTCAGCATCTGTAGTTTTGAGATTTTGTGATGTGGGCCATTCTTGCTGGGATTAGATGGTATCTCAGGGTGGTTTTGATTTGCATTTTCTAATAATTAGGGACAATGAGCATGTTTTCATGTTTCCTAGATATTCATCTGTCTTCTTTAGAGAAGGTTTTATTCATCTCTCTTGCCCATTGATATTTGGGATTGTTGGCTTTTTTCATGTGGATTAATTTGAGTTCTCTATAGATCTTAGTTATCAAGCTTTTGTCTGATTAAAAATATACAAATATTCTTTCCCATTGTGCAGGTTCTCTATTTGCTTGGGTTATTGTCTCCTTAGCTGTACAGAAGCTTTTCAATTTAATTAAGTCCCATTTGTTTATTTTTGTTGTTGCAATTGCCACAGAAGTTTTCTTCATAATGTCTTTCCCCAGGCCGATGTCTTCACGTGTTTTTCCTATGCTTTCTTTGAGGATTTTTATCATTTAATGCCTTATTTTATCCATCTCAAGTCAATTTTTGTGAGTGGAGAAAGGTGCAGGTCCAGTTTCAGCCTTTTACATGTGGATATCCAGTTCTCCCAGCACCATTTACTGAATATAGATTTTTTCCCCCAGTTTATGTTCTTATTTGGTTTATCAAAGATTAGGTGGCTGTAAGAAGTACCATGCTGTTTTGATGATGATGGCCTTGTAGTACAGACTAAGGTCTGGTATGCTGATGCTCCCAGCTTTGTTACTAAGAAATGCCTTAGCTATATAGGGTTTTTTGCTGGTTCCATACAATGCTAAGAATCATTTTTTCCAAGTCTTGAGAGTACTATGTTGGTATTTTAATAGGGATGGCATTGAATTGGTAGATTGCTTTGGGAAGTATAGACATTTTAACAATGTTGATTCTTCCTAGCCAGGAGCATGGTATATTCTTCCATTTGTTAATATCCCCTGCTATTTCCTTTTTTAGGGTTTCATAATTTTCTTTATAGAGATCCTTTACCTCTTTTGTCAGGTATATTCCTAGGCATTTCATTTTCTTTGAAGTTATAGTGAAGGGAGTTGTGCCCTTAATTAGCCTCTCATCTTGGCTGTTATTGGTATGTACAAAGGCTACTGACTTGTGGACATTGATTTTATATCCTGTGACATTACTGTATTTTTTGATGACTTCCAGGAGATTTGTGGTTGAATCTTTAGGGTTCTTTAAGTATAAGATCATATCATCAACAAAGAGGGAGAGTTTGACCTCCTCTGTTCCTATTTGGATGCCCTTTATTTCTTTCTCTTGCCTAATCATATTGGCTAGAACTTTCAGCACTATGTTGAATACTAATGGCAACAGAAGACAACTTTGTCTGGTTCCACTTCTAGGTGGAAAAGCTTTCCGTTTTACTCCATTCAGTAAAATATTAGCTGTGGGTTTGTCATAGATAGCTTTGATTGTTGTGACTCACACAGCTGAGAAAGAAACTCAGACCTCACTTTGATGCAATGTGCAACAAATGTGCAACAATGTGCAAAAAAATCGATAGAATTTTATTACACCTGCACAAGGGGCTGTTGCTGTGGAAAGCAAGCCACCCTGAATGGCAGGCTAAATGGGTTTATATACCCTAATTATTGCTGAGTTAGTGAGCAAGCATGAACAGAAGCCAAAATGTTGCAGTTAGCTCATGGGTCACAAGGCAGGGGCACATACATTAGCTCATGGGTCACATTGGGGGTTACATGGTTCAGGGTGTGGGGACATGAGAAAGTTTACAAATAATTCAGGACTTTCCACCAAGGGCTTTTTCTGGCATCAACCCCTCCCTGCGTACTTCTTTATTTTGGGGGCCTCTTCTCAAAATTTTACCTCCCCACCCTTAGGGGGGCTGGGACTACAAGACTCGGGACAAATTTCTTTTTCTAGGATAGGGGGCTCAGTTATCACATGATCTGTACCTATACCCATCAGTGTTCTAATTAGAAAAGGATGCTGGATTTTATCGAATGCTTTTTCTGCATCTGTTGAGAGGATGGTCTTTGTTTTTGCTTCTGCTGAGATGATGAAAAACATTTATGAACTTGCATATGTTAAACCAGCCTTGCATCCCTGGGATAAAACCTACTTGATCATGATGTATGACTTTTTGATGATAAGCTGTAATCTATTGGCTAGGGTTTTGTTGAGAATTTTTGCATCTGTATTCATTAGTGAAATTGATCTCAAGTTCTCCTTTTTAGTTGGGTCTTTTCCTGGTTTTGGAATCAGGATGATGTTTGCTTTGTAGAATGTGTTGGGGAAGATTCTTCCTCCTCATTTTTTTGGAATAATTTCTGCAGTAGGGGAATAAGCTCTTCTTTGAAGGTTTGATAGAATTCTGCTGTAAAGCCATCTAGACCAGGGCACTTCTTTGTTGGGAGATTTTTTATTGTTTCTTTGATCTCGGTGCTTGAAATTGGTCTGTTCAGGAGATCTAGTTCTTCTTGGCTAAGTCTAGAGAGAGGGTGTGATTCCAAATATTGATCAATTTCCTTCACATTGTCAAATTTCTGGACATAGAGTTTCTGGTAGTATTGAGAGATGATCTCTTGGATCTCTGTGGCATCAGTTGTTATTTCCCCTTTATCATTTCTGATTGAGGTTACTAGAAATTTTACTTTTCTATTTCTATTTAGTCTGGCCAAAGGTTTATCTATTTCATTTATTTTTTCAAAAAATCAACTCCTTATTTCATTAATTTTCTGAATGATTCTTTTGTTTTCAATTTCATTAATATCTGATTTAATTTTAGATATTTCTTTTCTTCTACTGGGTTTAGACTTACATTGTTCTTCTTTTTCCAATTCCATAAGATGACCTGTGAGTTTG
>CAUYQV010017638.1:0-10281 GCA_963574575.1 Galagoides demidoff
TTTTCATTGGTGGTTAGTGATTTCACTAGTAAAGGAGGATTTGTATTGGTACAGGTGAGGGGTGGGGATTTCTTAACCGGGGCTAGAGGTGGTGTAGCCTAATTAGGTAGTTGAAGGAGAATACCTGAATTCCAGTAGAAACCTATTACCTATTATGGGAGCTGTTCAAGGGACTGAAACTGATTACCTATTATGGTGGTATGGCAGCTGTCTGCCTAAGGTGTCAGCAGGTGTGGGGGAGGCAGCAGGGAGTGGCCCTGCGGTTTAACAGAGCTTATGCAGTAAATGACAAAATAGCGCTGGTCTGGCCCTTTCACTGTGACCTAGAAATCACCTCATCTAGTTCTACTCACCACGAGTTGCTGGAAGAAAGCACCTCAAACAAATCATCTTAAGGCTATCAATTATGGTAATAGGAGTTAAGATTAATCTCAAATGCTGAGGTATGACATGATTTTTAAGCTGCTGGGAGAAAGGGGAAATGAAAACCTTGTTCAGTAATAGAGAACTATTTTCAGGCAGTTAATGACTTAAATTCCAAACACATTAACATTTATTCATATCCATTGTCATAAATGTATCATTATGGGCCATTCAAAAGCAATTATTTCAGTAGTTCTCAGGCTCCTAGAAATTTTAAGTGGTCCAATCAACTCTTGCGAAGATCAAATTTTCAAAATCCTCACCAAGGACATCCTAAGAGAAAAAAATACAGTACTCAATTTGAGGAGCAAACATTTACATTTGTTACATATTAATAAAGTTGGTTATAATAATCCCACTACATGTGTCAGTATTGCATGACTTGCATTTCTAGATTTGGTCCTAAATGCCAAGATACAAGTCTGAAACTCAACAAGGTTTAAAATTTAGCTACTACACAACAAAATACAAATACTAAGAGATGCAGAATGTCAGTATTATGTATGTTTATTTCCCTGGGATGCTGAGAAAAATCAGCAAAACTGTCACAAGTGCTAGGAAGAGGCTGTCCTATTTGCTGTTAACTCCATCTACAGACAGTGCTAATACCAATGAGCCATTAATCCTAACAATACTAGAGAAGGCTCTGCAATTTAAAAGGTGATGAAATCCCCATTATAAAGTGCTTTACGGTGTAATTACCCCTTTATTACCCTACCTTCCGTCACTTTTGTGTTCCCAGGTGGTACTCAGCTAGCAGCAGTCTATGCTTCAAGCATCCATCTTCCACCTGAACAAAAAAATCAGTTAAAACTGGTTAAAAGAAACCACATGCTTACCTCTGATAGGCTGGAGATCCCAAGTGTAAACAAAAGCATTGACTGTTACTTATGCAGCCCCTACACCAAAAATATCAGATTTAAGGGCAGGAAAAGGCCGCAAAGCATTTAATTTACGCCTTTTTTGACACCACATCCACTAGTTCCAAAGTGAATGGGCAACACAAAGGCTACATTTAAACTGAGGTCGGCTCCATCTACTGCCTAAGGCTGGGAACTGTGCTAACAAGCGCCTGGAAGGGAACTCCTCTTCAGAGAAATTACCTCCCAATGTTCTACTAAAAAAACCCTAAAACATAGAAAATATTTGAAATCATTAGTTAAAATTCCTAAAAGCTCGCGGCAGTGGCTTTTTCCCGTAACAACACGAACACTCACCAGCAGAATTGGCGATACTCAGCACTGCGAAGTGCTGCACCTGGAAGCGGCTGAAATCATCTACGCCTTAAACGGCACTTTGCGTCCACACTAACTTTGCCCCAGGGCGGGGGAGCATCAAGGCAGTTACACAGGGTTGGTGATCGCTAAACCCAGTTAACGATGTCCCCACTTCCCGGCAAGGGAACGCCGGTCTAAGGCCGCCCCCGGCCCTCCCGAGGTCCCTGGAAGAACGTGGCCGAGCTCCCAGCGTTCATGGTCAGACTCTCGAGCGCCGCCGCGGACGCTCCGGCAGGCTCAGGGGGGCGCTCCCCGCGGCCCGGTCCCGGAGTCCTGGCGCGGGAGGCCACGCGGCCCGCTGGAACTGGCCGGCATCCCGGACGCCCCGCACGGCACGGACAGCACAGAGAGGAGGCTGCGCGGAGGAAAGACCGCACCGCCCTCCCACAATGCTTTTCTGCGGGCGGAAGGACCCACTGCCGGAGTGGCGCGGGGGGAGCAGACCGTACCATCGGCCGCCGTGAGACGCCGCCGTGTGGTCTGAGGGGAAAGTGCCCGTGCCGGGCCGCGGGGCGGGTTCCCCGGCGGGAAGAGGGCGGAGGAGCGACGCTTCTCCCGCTGAGTCCCTGCGCGGTTGTGGGACCCATTCTTTCCACAGAGAAGGAGGTTTTAGCGAGTGGGGATTTCCAGTCATCCTTCTTCCCAGTGTCAGGAGCATATGGTTAGGGCTGAGCAGCGGGTGTAACCCAGAGGACTTCAGACTCTGGGTTTTGGGGCGCGACAGAGTTCACGCTTGTCCAGCTGAGGAAGAAGGTCATTCTTTCAAAACCTATGAAGTACTTACTAAGCTCCAGGCGCTGTCCCGAGGGCCTGGGAACCGGGCGTGAATATGACACGCGAGTTCCTGTCTTAAGCGCCAGCTGAGCAGAAACCCGAGCAGGTAACGCGCACCTGTCGCTCCACACAGTGCCAAGAGGGCAGCGCGAAAGAGCATCGCGGTCCCGTGGAAATGAATGCAGCGCGAACCACGCGCCTAATTTAAAATTTTCAGATTACTACGTTAAAAAATATAAAGAAACAGGTTAAATTAATTTTGATAATAACCTAATATGTTAAATGTTATCACTTCAATCTGGAATCAATATGGAATTATTGATGAGATGTTTTGCATTCGTTTATTAAGTCTAGAAAATCCTATGTATGTTTTTATTTATGTTTCCAGCATATTTCAGTTCAGAGTAGGCACATTTTAAGTCCTTGACAGCCCAAGGGGCTAGGGCAGCGACAGGAGGATTGGCGGTGACCTTGAGCAGAGTTTGGGGGCAGGCCTTGGCCAGTGTGGCTGGAGCAGAGTGAGGAGTGCAGAGAGACCCAGGAACAATCACACAGGGCTCTGTACTCGTGGTAAGGTGTTGGGATGTATGCTGAAATTTTATAGTTGATTAAGAATCACTATAGAAATCAAGCACAGGTTGTTAATTGGCTGTTTTCTTGATTTTAACCATAACTCCTTGAAGGAGTAGGAATGGCAGTAACAACACACGGTCTTTTCTTTCTTTCTTTCTTTTTTTTTTTTGCAGTTTCTTAGCTGGGGCTGGGTTTGAACCCACCACCCGTGGCATATGGCCCCGCCCAACAACACACTTCACCCCGTGTTGCTCTAAGTCCCAGTAGAGATTCATCTAGAGACCACAGTCTTAGCACTTTTCTTTGGAGACAGCTGCCCCCCAAAAGTGCTTTTCTCTAAACTCATCAAGTTGTATACACTCAATATAGCTTTTTGTATCTCAGTCATACCTCAGTAAACTGGTTTTAAAAAAGGAAAAGATAATCTAGACCCACAGCTCAGTGCTTATCGCACAAGGAGTAGCCTGAGTGATTAAAAAAAAAAATCAACCTGAGACAATGACCATGCAGAAGAGGTGAGTTTATACAAGAAGTTAAATAACTCTGGACTTGCATTACTAATATCTGGGCAAGAGAAAGGGTCAGAAAGGAGGGCAATACCACGGTGACTGTCATTTATGGACACCAAAGGATACAGACTGTAACAATGACATTTGATAAATGATTCAAATGAATTAGGCTTTTCCTTTCACCTCAAGCACAAAAACTTCTTGTGTGGAGTTCTTGGGGCTGGGGCAGGGGAGGGTTATGCTGCTGCTTTTCTTTTAATGGCTTTATATTGCTCCTTTGACTCTTTTCTCTCCTTCTCTTTATATTTCTCCCCTAAACTTTGGACAAGTTAAGGGTAGGCAAAGAAAAACCATTCTTTGCAATTATTGGATTGATGTTGGGTGTTAGGAAATCAGTTTTAAATACTTCATCTTCCAGTCTGCTTTAACCTGGCACATCCTGGTAAGAAAAACCCAATAATTAAGTACAGGTGAGCTTTAAGGACGTGAGAAGAAGATAGGGGGTATTTTCTGCCTGGTCTCCCCTTCATCCTTGCCTGTGGGGCTGTGGCAAACACAGCCTGATACTGTTCAAATGACTCACAGTATCATGAAACAACCTCAGTTTCCCTGCATGGTAGGCAGAGTAACGCTCCCCCAAAGAGGTCCATGTCCTGATCTCCACAACATGTCAATATGTTATATTACATAATAAAAGGGCCTTTGCAGATGTGATTAAAGGTTGGGACTTTGAGATGGAGAGTTAAAAATGGAAGAAGAGACACAGAATTAGGGATTCGGCAGAGGAGAAGGCAGAAGAAATGAGATGAGAGGCACCCATCCCTCTATTGCTGGCTTTGGAGTTGGAGGAAAGAACCTCAAGCTGCAGAATGTGGAAGCCTCATGAAGCTGGGAATGGCCCTCAGCTGACAGCAGGAAAGCAGGGACTTCGTTTCTCCACCTGTGTGGAGCTGAATTATGTCAACGACTTGAGCGTGTGTAAAACCAGGTTCTCCTCTGGTGTCTCACAGAACGCAGCCCTGCTATGGCCTTGATTTCTCTCCATGAGAACCAGGCCAGAAATCTGCCTTTGAGACCTGTGAGGTAATGAATTTAATGTTGTTTTAAGCTGCTAAATATGTGTTAATTTTTTATGATAGCAAGAGAAAACTAATCTACCCCGCCAGGGGTGGAGCACACATGACAAATTGGTCGTCTTTATTTCTTACTATAGTCTTTCTTGGCTCATCCCCATTTGCTCATTAGGAATGTAAATAAAATTTTGCATATAAGCTAAGCACATTTTGTTTTAAAGCACTAATCCATATGGAGTTGACCTGTGTTTACAGTGGGTGCGGGAGGTCCAGGTTGGTTTCTTCCATGTGGATAGCCAGTTGTTTGAAGACTGTTTTCAAATAGACCATCCTTTCTGCACAGATCTACCATGTCACCCTAGTCTTATAAAAAGGTTTGGGTTTTTTGGAGTGAATCTGTTTATTCTGTCTTGCTGGTTAGTTTTCCTATCTTGTGTCAGTATTAATATACAATAATAATTACTGTATTATTATTATTATTTGCAGTTTGGCTGGGGCCGGGCTTGAACCCGCCACTCCTAGTATATGGGGCCAGCACCCTACTCCTTGAGCCACAGGTGCCACCCTTAATTACTGTATTTTTATAATAAGTCTGGATATGTGGAACAGCAGGTACGCTATCCTCCCACAATCCATTTCGTCGCCCAGACACCATGATCTTTTCCAGAAAAATCTTGGCTGGTATTGCCCTTTTCCTCTTGCACTTAGCTTTTACGATTAGCTTGTAACATTCAATGAAAAGCACTGTTGCGATTTTTATTGGAATCCACGATAAACTGAAGGAGAGTTGACTTTTATATGAAGACGGTAGATGTGTTAGTTAATTTCGTGGGTCACCTCCTCTGAATCACAGGATTTCTAGCTATCTGGCTAAACATTCTTTCTGGGTATATCTGTGAGGGTATTTCTAGAAGAGATTGGCATTTGAATCAGCGGACTGAGTAAAGAGATTTTCCTTTCAATCTCCTTCCTCTTCAGTTTCCTTTCAGGGCATCACCTGAAGTGGAGGAATAGAGGAAGGGCTGTAGGTGCAGGGGCTCACACCCATAATCCTGCACTTGGGAGGCTAAGACATGAGAATTGCTTGAGGCGAGGCCTTGGAGACTAGCCTGGGCAACCTAGTGGAACCCCCTTCTCTACAAAAAATAAATTAATCAGCCAGGTCTGGCACTATGTGCTTATTCTTGCTACCCAGGAGGCTGAGGTGGGAGGATGGCTTAAGCCCAGGAGTTTAGGCTGTAGTGAGCTATGATCACACTATTGCATTCCAGCCTGGGCAGCAGAGTGAGACACTGTCTCCAAAAAGGAAAAAGTAGTGGAAAGGAGGATTTACTTACTCTCTGCCTGACTGCATGAGCTGAACACTGGTCTTCTTTTCTGACTGCTCCTGGTTCTCAGGCCTTCAGCCTATGACTGGAATCTACACCATCTGCTCTCTGGCACTGAGGCCTTTGAACTATACCACCAGCCATTCTGGACCTCCAGCTTGCAGACAGCAGATTGTCTGACTTCTCAGCCTCTGTGTGTGTGTGCGTGTGGGCTGTCCAGAAAGCAGACATGCCTGTCTCTATTTTTCATATTACATGGCTGGATACTTTCTTGGCAGCCCTCATACTGTGGGTACACACACACACACACACACTGCACTGTTTCTCTGGGGAATCCTGACTATAGTGAGCCACTCTATTTATTTGCTTCTATAGTATCTTTCAAACAAATTTTATAATGTTTTGAATAAATATCTAGCACATCTTTTGTTGTATTAATTCCCACACTTTATAATTTTATTTCTGCTGTAAATACAATTTTTTTTTTTTTTTGCAATTTTTGCCCGGGGCTGGGTTTGAACCACCTCTGGTATATGCGGCTGGTGCCCTACTCGTTTGAGCCACAGGTGCTGCCCAATACGATTTTTTAAATTAAAAGTTTTTTAGACTAGAAAGGGGAAAAGGAATACAGGCAGAAGGGGAAGAGGTGTTCCTGGAGCTTTGAGAGACCACCCTGAGCTGGGCTTTAGGGTTCTTAACTACCTTTGGGTGTCATTTTGAAAAAGAAGGAAGAGATAGAAAAAAAAAAAGACAAACAGGATTTGAAAAGGAAAAAATGATTTGATTTACCACTGGCTATCCTTTAGTGGTGTTTCTGAATGTACTGAAGAGAGAAGTAAACTAATACTTCCTGCCCCTCAGACTTCAGATGCAGAACTGCAGGAAGTGGTGAGAGTAGGCCGGGCACGTGAGATTGATGTCTGACGGCCAGAGAATCGGCAGTAACAAATTCTGCTTCCAGTGCTCTCTTGTCTAAGGACACTGTCACTAACAATAGTGTTGCCTTAGAACACCTGTTCTTCCCAGGACAGAATTCTGCAGGAAGCCCTTGACCTTGACCACTGTGTACACCCCATTAAAAGGTGCCCTGATGCATGGGAGTGACTTCTTGGGTGTGACTCCACGGTGGCAGGTTGTACAGACTCCAAACGCAGCTCTCTCTACCCCATTCAGGACCTTCTGGTGGAGCCAAAGGGCTGACTCCCTGGAGAGGAACCAAACCAGTTACTAATTCCACCTCAGCGGAACTCCTCTTCGAGATAAGTTAAACCTTAATCCTGCGGATGGAATGGCAGACTGCAGCGATCCTTCTCACATGAAGCAGATGGAATGAGAATCTCGAAGACACAGCTCTTTGGGATTGTTGGGCTTTTCCTGCCCCTAAGAATGATTTTGAAATTGTTCTACCAGAAAATGCCAAGAAGGAGCTGGAAGACTGTGAAGTAGATGGTATTTGCATGAAGATGCTGCTGCTGTGGGTACTCCAGAGCAGGCCATAGGAGATGCAGAGTGTAACGGAAAGGAAGCCAGTGTACCAAGCTGTCCAGAAAGATCTGCCAAGACCCCCTGAAGTGAAGAACTAATCAAAAAAGAAATGGTCGCAGTGCTTCATTATGACCCCCAGCATCACCCTTATGAGCTATCTGGAAATAAGAAGGAAAATTGTAGGATTTGGCCCCAACAATTCAGAGCACCTTACCTCTCTGGAATATGACCCTCATGAAAAGGTCTCCAAAGAAGAGCTGAAGAAGGCCCAGGATGTTCTAGTGAAGGAGACAGAACTGGGCCGTGGAGGACTCTCAGGTGAAGCTTATAACCAGGCCTTGGGCGACTGCTACCGTCAGTATTTATTTCTTCCTGGAAGAGCCTCCCACATGGGTTAAACTGGCTGTCCAGGGACAGAATCACACCACTTGAGAAGAGGCTTGTGGCTTTGGAATGTGCATTGGACCCAGATGTGGTTGGAGTATCTAACGCATACGGGACTCATGATGACAGAAGCCAAGAGTGCTGCAAAGATGGAAAGAACGTAAGCAATTTGCTTGGGGGTTATCAACCTTGCACTGGGGGCTCCTGAAACAGTTAACAACTTATGGGCTCAAAGTGAGCAGGCTCCCTTGGAGCTTCGTACTTCTGAAGAACTCAAGAACCCTGAAGATTCTGCTACTCCCCAGAGGCTAGAGCGTCTAAAAGTTGTTCAGCAACAACAGGACAGAGAAAAGGAACTTCAACGCAGATATGCTGATTTGTTGCTGGAGGACAAGACTGTAAAGTCAAAGTTTGGAAGCAATGTTGGTATTCTGTCACAGGATGAATGAATCGCGGGTTTTCATACTCTGGGAGGCCAAAACCAATGTTTATCATTGACAAATTTATCCACCAACTGTGTTTTTTTTGTTGTTTATTTTAAACGATATCAATCTTACATATTCTAGGTGTAAAGATTTTAAATCTAGGGGACAGACGGTTTAGGGTGAAAATTATTAAGAACATCATTCTTTTAGCAGTGTCAGATTTGCAACCTTTTTTTAGTTTTGGCCTTTAATTTAAAAAATCTAAAGTACTGCCTGTGAGTAAACTCTTCAATAAAAACGAAATATAGAAAATTGAAAAAACTCCGATTTCTTAACCAATTGCTCTTAATGTATATTAATGCAATTATTTTTAAATATTGGTATTAAATAACATTATTTTTATGATTTAAAATAATTTTTAAATTCTTTTTGGATTTCTGCTTAAGCAACCATATCACCTGCAGAAGCTTTATTTCTTCCTCTCCAATTCTTATGCCTTTTATTTGCGTGTGTGTCTGTGTGTGAATGCTCAGGCTCACACCTCTAGAATGATGTTGAATAAAGTGACTATCACACACAACTTTGTCTCATTTATGATTTTAAAGGAATGCTCATACTGCTTCAGCATATGTGTGTGATGTGTGACATTTGTATGCCTTTTCTATCCTATTTTGTGGGTTAGGGAAACTTCCTTCTATTTAGGTTGCTAATCGTTTTTTACAATCATGAATGAATGTTAAATTCGATTAAATGATTCTTTTTATGCCTCTATTGAGATAAACATCTGCTGCTTTCCTGTAATTTGTTAACATGGTGAGTTGCATTAATACATTTTCTAATGTCGAACCAATCTTGCATCTCTGGGAGAATCCGTGTATATCACATCAGAAAACGTTGGTTAGAATTATTGCGGTTACGTTTAGGAGAGGTGACTGGTTATCTTTTTCATATAGTCTTCATTAATTTTGGTACTAAAATTATATAGATATCTGCTTAAAATTAGTAATTTGTTTCTGAAAATCAGATGTTCTATGCAAAAACATTATCGGGGAGCCTAATTTCTCTTTATTTGAGATGGTAAAATTCTAATGGGTTGTTTAATTCAAACTAATTTCCTGCAGTGTAACTAAAATGCAGTAAATAAGCCTATGTTAAAATACTAAGCTATAACGTTAGGTCGTAGATGTTCATCATTTTGCTCTCTGATCACCAGTAGCATAGTTATTGATAAATACAGAAAACCTCCACAGCTGACCATCTTCTTAATTTTCATAGACCGGACATGCACCACGTGTGGTCAACACAAGGCCTGCTTCCTCGTGTTGACTGCCTCTGTTTGTTACGGTCCCTGGGTGGCCAGCTTATAGAGCTTCCACTGAGTTACTTTGTTAGCTGTACTATATTCTTTTTCCTTGTAATGGCTTTTCTGTTTGCTTTGCTTCCTTTTACATAATACTTTTAATGCTTTCTCAACTTTTTTAGTTTTCACTGTAAAAACTAGGAGGAAAAAGGTGGGGAGCAAATACAAAAGGTACTGTGCGGTATGTCAGAGTATCAGATTCCCTTGAGGATGGTACTTCAATGCCTCTATACTGTGGGCAGAGTTTGTGTAAAATGCCCCTTTATTCACATTCAGCTTTTTGATGTACAGATGTCTTTTTTTTTTTTTTTTTGAGATGGAGCCTCAAGCTATCCCCCTGGGTAGAGTGCCATGGCATCACAGCTCATAGCAACCTCCAACTCCTGGGCTCAAGCGAGTCTCCTGTCTCAGCCTCCCAAGCAGCTGGGACCACAGGCGCCCACCACAACGCCCGGCCATTTTTCGGTTGCAGCCATCATTGTTGTTTGGTGGGCCCGGGCTGGGGATTCGAACCCGCCACCTTAGGTGTCCGTGGCTGGCGCCTTAGCTGATTGAGCCACAGGAGCCGAGCCCAGATGTCTTACACTGTCATTACATTCTGTTTGTAATGTAACTCAAGGCATTTCATACACTCTTTTTGGTTGTTAAAAAAGTTTTATTGAGGGCAGTA
>CAUYQV010017640.1:0-22703 GCA_963574575.1 Galagoides demidoff
AGGGGGTCTCTGGGTCCATGCATGAGGCCACAGGGAAGAAGTGTCCCACAAAGTGATAAAACTACACTTTTGACAAATTTATTTAATCCAGTGTGGTAGAAAAAAGGCACAACTTCAATAAATGTATCATTTAGAAATAAAAAAAAAAAAAAAAAAAAAAAAAAAGAGAAACAGGAAATGGAGGTATGTAATCTACAGAGACCATGTCCATGTAGAAACATTTGGATCAGAATTTAGAAATAAAGAGCTTAAAAATACTCATTGAAAACCATGCTTCTGTATCATTTGGGGTCCTTCAGATTGACAAAATTGAAGCATTGACAACAGCTAATGTTGGCCAAAATGTGACTTAAAATTACTCCTTTGGAAAACCACTTGGCCATTTCAACAAATAGGAAACAATGTAAATGCCCAATATGAGTGAATACCCAATGGGATAGTATATGGCTGTGAACAAAATAAACTAGAACTACAGGCATCCACAAAGATGAATCCCATGAAAAATACACTGGAAAAAAAGCATACTTATAATTCAAACACATAATAAAAGGATTCAGTAAAGTAGCAGAATATAAAATTTTGTCAACTCTAGTCACAGATGAGATGATCTTTTCTATAGAAAATCCTAAGGAAGCCACTAAAAAACTATGAGAACTAATGAGTGAGCTCAGAAACGTTGCAGGATACGAGACCAATGTGCCAAATATCAATTGTATTTTTGTAAGTTTCAATGAATAATCTGAAAGTGGAATTAGGAAAACAATTCCATTCGCAATTACATAAAAAATAATAATAGGGCAGCGCCTGTGGCTCAGTGGGTAGGGCACAGGCCCTATATACCAAGGGTGGCGGGTTCAAACCCAGCCCACCTGAACTGCAACAACAACAACAAAAAAAAAAAAATAGCCAGGCATTGTGGCAGGCACCTGTAGTCCCAGCTACTCAGGAGGCTGAAGCAAGAGAATCACTTAAGCCCAGGACTTGGAGGTTGCTGTGAGCTGTGTGATGCCACGGCACTCTACCAAGGACCACAAAGTGAGACTCTGTCTCTACAAAAAAAAATAATAATAATAATAATAATATTCTTGGCAATAATTTTAACAAGAGAAGTGTAAAAACTTATACTGTGAATGTGATAAAACGTTGTTGAAAAAAAAAAGACATAGATTACTGGAAGAACATCTGTGTTCGGGGATCTGAAAACTTAACATTGTTAAGAGGACAGTACTCTCCGGACTCCTCTACTATTTCAAGACAGTAGAATCAGAATCCAGCTGACTTCTTTGTAAATATTTTCAAGCCATTTCTAAAATTCATACAGAATTGTAAGAGACACAGAACAGCCAAAACAACACCCTAAAAAGAACAAAGTAGGAGGATGCATACTTCCTGAATTCAAGATTTACTACAAAGCAATGGTAATCAAGACAGTGCAGCACCAGCACAAGGACAGACATCTAGATCAACGAAACAGAATTCAGAGTCCAGAGACAAACCCATACATATACCATCAACTGATTTTCAACCATGACAAGAGACCATCAATCAGGAAAGAAAAGTCTTCTCAACAAAAGGAGGCTTAGACAACCAGCTGGCCACATGAAAAAGAATAAACTCAGACCCTTATCTCATACCATATAAAAATTAGCTAAAAATGGTTGGATCAAAGAACTAAATAGAAGAGCTAAAACTATAAAAACCACTAGAAGAAAACATAAGTGTAAATCTTCCTGACCTTGGATTTGGCAAAGAATTTTCAGGCATGACACCAAAAGCATGAGTGACAAAATTTAAAAAATAGAGAAATTAGAATTCATCGAAACTAAAAACCGTTTTGTTCTCATGGAGATAGAGAGTAGAATGATAAATACCAAAGGCTGGGTGCAGGGGGAGAATAAAGAAAAGTCGGTCAGTGGGTACAAACCTACAGTTAGATAGAGATAGAAGTTCTAATAACGTTCAATAGCAGAGTGAGGTGAAGTTAGCAGCAATGTATTGTATATTTCAAAGTAGCTAGAAGAGAAGATGTGAAATGTCCTCAACACATAGAAATGATAAATATTCACAACTATAAATGTATCCCAAATACACTAACTGGAGAAAGTAACAAAATACCACATATGCACCATAAATATGTAAGATATTGAGAATCAATCAATGAAAACTAAAAACTTTTGTGCTTTAAAGATACCATCAAAAAGTGAACAGATGACCTGTGATGGAAAAGGAGAAAATATTTTCACATCATCTATCTGATAAAGAACTTACATCGAGAACACAGAGGGTGCCAAAAAAATGCACATGCATTTTATGGGAGGAAAAAAAATCTGTATTAAAATCATAATACTCAAGTCGTGTTTGACTTCTGCAATTACAAGAGGTGCTCAAAGGTGAGTTGTTACTCGTCTTTTGTGTTTGGTATCTACTGAGCATGACAATTCCGATACCACTTTTTCTTTTCGTAAAACGGGTATAGATCTTTTGGCACCCTCTGTATATAAAGAATTCTTAACAGCTTAATAAAAAGACAGCCCAGTTCATAAAAAGTGACCCAATGAAAAAATAGGCAAAGGATCTGACTAGACATTTCTCCAAGGAAGGTACTCAGATGGGAGATATACAGATATGCACAAAAAGAGTCCTGGCTTCATGAGCTTTCAGGGAAATGCCCATCAAAACCTTGATGAGACAGAATATAAATGTCTTAACACAATAAAAAAAAAAAAAACCTGATGAGATAACGCTTCACCTCCACGAGGGTGTCTAGATCAAAAAGCCAGATAATAAGAAGTGTTGGCTGAGAAACTGGAAACCCCATACGCTGCTGCTGGTGAGAATGTAAATCAGTTTAGCCACTTTGAAAAATCATCTGGGTCTGGTGGTTCCTCAAATAATTAAACACAGAGTGACCGTAGGACCCAGCAGTTTCACCCCTACATGTACGGATGTACTGAAGAGAAATGACGATATATTTCTCCACACAATCTGGGCACAAATGTTGATGGTATCATTTCTCATAAATATCAAAAAGGTGGGAAGGATCTAAGTATCCACCAGATGAGAAACGGATAAACAAAGTGTGTTGTATCATACATTGGAATACTATTTGGCCGTAAAGAGGAATGAGGAACTGATGTATACTACGACTTGGATGGAGATTAAAGTTATTATGCCAGATGAAAGACGGCAGTCTCCGAAGTCCACTTAGTATGCGATTTCATTCAGAAAGTCCACACCAGTCTACAGAGACAGAAAGTGGATTAATGCCTGCTGAGGGCTCGGGCGGGAGTGGAACAGGGAGACCGTGCAGTGGCAGCTGAAGGACACAGGGTTTATTGGGGGTGATGAGAATGTTTAAAGTTAAGGGTGGCACATATCTGTGAATATACTAAAAACCTCTGAATTGCACATTGTCAGTGAGTGAATTACACAATATGTACAATAAAGTTATATCACAATAAAGCTGCCTTAAATTTTTTCAAAAATAGCAACGCTAAAGTAGAGAAATCCAGCAGGCAGCACCTTAATCGAGGGACCAGCTAACATCATCCAGCACCGGGCAAGCAGGCCCCAGGAGCCTCCTGATACAGCGTGCTGAGGAGGACAGAACGTCACCTCCCTGGCATGTGGACGACACTACGTAACCTCCCCTAACCTCAGGGAAACAGACCGAGGGACATTGTACAAAATACCAGGCCCGAACTCATCCAAAAATGTCAAGAAAGAAAAACAAAGACTGCAGAATCTCCAGATAAAGGGATGAAAGAGAAATGACGATTAAGTAACCCACGACCCTGGATTGAATCTTGGCCCCAAACCCCAATCCACTTGTTCTTCTTTTGCCGTAAAGAACGCTAGTGGGAGCCTCGGCACCTGTGGCTCAAGTGGCTAAGGCACCAGCCACATACACCTAAGGTGGTGGGTTCGAATCCAGCCCGGACCTGCCAAACAATAATGACGGCCGCAACCAAAAAAAAAAAAAAAAAGAATGCTGGTGGTATAATTATTGGAATTTCTATAAGGGATGAGGATTAAATAATAAAGGTATTACATCAGCGTTAATTTCTTGACTTTAATATTTGTCCTGTGGTTCTGTGTAAGAATATCCTCGGTCTTAAGAAACATACAGGGAAGTGTTCGGAGGCAAGGAGAGTCACGTCTTCGATGTATTCTCAGCTGTCTCTAAAGAAAGCTCAAATGTTACTCCTGCACTCTCTACACACACATGCAGAGAGAGACAGAATAGCTCAGCTTATATAGTAAAACGTGACTCTGAAATCTGGTACATTACATACAAATGATACTTGTACTATTTTTGAAACTTTTCAACTCTCTGAAATTGTTTCGAATAAAAGAATTTTAGTTTTAAATACGCGTTTGCAGTATAATGTTATTTATGTTAATATAAAGTTTAAAGCATATGAAAGAAAATTATTCCCATATATATACATGGCAAAGGTATAGGGACGGCTGTGATAGTGGTTACCTCAGGAGGGATGGAGCCATGTGCAATAACTAAGTTTTGTTTCTCAAGCCGGTGGTGGGTATGAGGCTATCCATTTTATTATTATTCATACTTTTGAATATCTAAAACCATGCATAATTACATTTTTTTTAAAAGCCATTCCTGTCCCCTGCCCATCCACCATCCTCCTTTCCTCCCACACTGCAGCATGACACAGAGCAGGGAGCTGCCTTGTCCTCAGATGTATTCCAGCACTACTGAGAGCTTGTCACTGCACATAGGGACAATTCCCTAGAGAAGGGTCCAAGGAGAGAAGTCCTGTGGCTGAGAGCACCGGGCACAGCGGCTGCCCTTGGTGGGATAAAAGGGGCCTTCCAGGCAGCGGCTGGTGCTCTGGGGAAGGTAGGGGGCAGATGGCTTTTGGTCTCAGGCAGGAGCTGGATGGGGGTTATGTGGGGACACAGTGTGGGCTCCTGCTACTATCTGGGGGAATTAGGCATTCCTGGGGCTGCAGCAGACATCTCCTCCCAGAAGCAGGGCTGACACCACCGCCATGCATGGACTGTGGGTAGAAAAAAAGTGGCCTCTGCCTGACTCACAGCTGGCCCCTGACTTGGGTCAGATGCCAGCTGATTGCCACTTGCTTCTGGGAGGTCTGGGGACGCCCGGCAGGCAGAGCAGGGAGTGCTGGGCTGGACCCCCAGGCTCGGGCAGCTGTGAAGAGCAGCCTGGCACTGCCCTGGAGCAACACGATGTGGTGGGGGCCTCAGCACAGGATGTGTGTCCCTCAGAAGAGGGGAGTGAGTGCCTGAGCCATGACCGCGACCTCCCAGACTCAGGAGAGAGAAGGGGGAAAACAGACAAAACCCTCCGTCCTCCTGTGAGTGGGGGAGGAGAAAGAAACAAAATAAACACATAAATGCACAGCGTGTGGCTGGCGTGAATGCTCTGGAGGGGAAAAAGAGCCCAGGGAGGCGGGCAGTGAATTCAAGATGCCGGTTCAGCAGAATGGTGGGGATGCCTGGCCAGAAAGGGACTTTGAGCAAAGACAAAGGAATGGGGGCCTCTGTAAGATGTTCCCCAGCAGAGACAACAGCAAGGAGAGGTCCCCCAGCTAGAAGCCTATGACTTGCCTCTTGGAGGATCCTGGAGAAGCCAGCATGGGCCACAGGTAACAGGGTCACCCTCTGACCAGAGAGGCATTGGGGTCTACTCAGGGTGATGTCAGGAGCAACCGGGGCCTCTGAACAAAAAGTACATGAAAAGGACAATTTCTGAAGCCTTCTTGGATATTTCCAGCAGCTGCGGCACAAGGGGGACATCAGTCAGCACCCCCCTCTGGGAGCAGGCATCCCATCTACTGCCCCACTAAGCTTCCAGAAGAGTCAGGTCAGGACCAGAGAGAGGCAGGCGGGATGCCCTAGGTGCAAACTGTAAGGAGGCCTCCTCTCAGGGCCCCTCAAATGCAGGGTCGGCTCTGAGGAGCACGCTGAGCTGGAGCTGGGGGTGAGGGAGGTTCACGCACTTGAACTAGTCTCCCCTGTACGCAAGAGAAAAGCCAGTGCGGAAGCTGGATTTCTCATTAGGGGCACTCCAGTATCTGAGAACTCTCTGAGATGACAGGCCTGGGCCTCCTGCTGGTGAGAATGCTTTCAGTGTCCAGAAAAGGGGCACATTTTGGATTTGAAAACCACCCTATACACCTCCAGCTAAGTGACCGTGGGCAAGATGTCCAACCTCTCAGAGTCTGTCTTCTCAGCTATTCAAATGGAGTGAAAAATGTCCTGGTTCTCGGGAGAATAACATGACACACGAGTGGCCAACTAGGCCCACAGAGGGGCCGATACTGCCAGTGTCTGTTGCCTCCTCTCTACTCACCTCACCCAAGAACATCCCCCGTTCTAGTTCCTCCAGAGGCCAGTCATCTCTCAGGGCTGGGGGAGCTATGAGCCCTGGCTCCCCGGGAAACGAGGCTACGTCCTGGCATGAGTAAAGTCTGTGTCTAACAGAGCAGACATCTCTGAACCCCGCTCATGCAGCTGAGGGAGCATCTCCTCATCTTTGGAAACTCCGTGAACTTGCTGTAGCCCGTTCTGAACACAGATAGTCCCCGTCCTCCCCAGCCATGTCCAGCCCGTACTCAGGACCCATCCTGCCTCCTCCCTGAAGCTGTCTCAGAACCTCATGGCCTCCGTGCCCCTCCATCCCCTTGCCTGGCCTGCATTCACGTCTGGTGTCAGTGTTCCCAGAGACTGTCACAGCTCTTCCTGTGAAATTTACATTTCTGGAGCTCAAGAACCACAGATAACCTTCTTATTTTTCTTGTGTCCAAGGCACAGGGCATTATGCCAGACAACCCATATGTGTGTCCTAAGTATGTGTGAACTTGTGATCAAAAAATACATATCCATTTAAAATACTTAATTAGAAAAATGACTAAAATTAGATATTGAAACTTCCACCGCATGTACCAAATTTGCACTTTTTCTAGAAATGTCTTTTTGTTACGGACTTTGCAAGGAACCACGCAATTAATGCCTTTTCATTGCAATTTAGGACTGAAGCTGGAATATTTAAATTGCCACTCCGTGGAATGTGCACAAAATGCCAAATGTCTTCTAGTGAATAATTCCTGGGTATAACGACACGCTATAGACTTAAATCTTACTCCTAGACATGAAAAAAGACAGTTAAATCAACTTTGTCCGTTTAAATATCATTTTAAGATATCTAGAACCCCATCTCTTTATTGTTCAACAACCCTTAGCAATTTCTTCTGCCCTCATTTATTTCTGGTTCCCAAGGGAATCCTGTCTGATTTATTGGAAATTAGTTCTCACAGCTAGTAAATGCTTTAAACTGTTTTCGTATAAATCACTCCAAAATCTGCTCGCGCACGGAAGCCCATTTAGAGCGATTTCCTCCAGCAACGCCGAGCACACCACACCTGCTCTCGCGAGAACAGGCACATTCGGGCACCAGTCAGGAGCTCCCAGGGAACAGGCTGATCAGTTTCTATTACCCCCCGATCCTTTGGTCTGTGTCGATGGCTGGCTGTCTAGAAGTGAGTCAGCAAGCCAGCTCCCAAATGGGATGAGTTGTCTCTGAAGCAGTGAAATGCGTGGCCGAATGTGAGGATACCACGTCAGAGGGAAGGACCCTCCTTTCCCAATCAGGATTGCCTGCTTGCATGCACCTGCCTGGGCCAGGATAGGTCAGGCCACCATGCAATAGCGAAGTTTAATCCTCACTCAGTGGAGGAAGAACGTGGCGGCCGATACTCGGATCTGTGCCTAGAAGTGGCACTGTTGTTTCCACGCTTGCTTCACGAGCCAGGGCATGTGACATGGTCACCTCAGACATCAAAAGGCACGAACAGTGGCAGCCACCCTATGCCTGGAAGGTGACACCACAAATGGCCAGTTAGCCTCCCGACCCTTCCCTGGTGCATGCCAGCAAACCTCGACCGCTGCCGGGCTGGGTTAGTCGGCTGGTTTGTGCATTGGTGTGTTTGTTTTCACCAGAACACCCGAAACCTTCTAAGTAGCCAGCAGGCATCTTCCTACTCTGAAAAGCGTGACAGTTTGCCACATTCAGCCCATGAGGTGCCCGCTGTACTCTTCATAGAAATCAATCTCAAAAACAAATGGTTGTTATCTAGACAACTACCAGGAATAGAAAGAGAGCTCTTCAAATTGACAAAGCAGAAGGAGGGAGGGGCCTCGGGAGGCATGAGTGGAAAATAAAAATCACAGAATTCTAAGCCTCTTAGCACAGGAGAGAAGCAAGCACGTCTCTGAGCCTCGAGCTGCTTCCTGAGTACAGGGAAGGCAGGGTCGGCCCGGGGCTGTGTAGCCCTCCCGCTCCCCCGGCACGTGAAATAACCCAGGCCTCTTCTTTGCCCTCTCCTTTCTGCTCTCCACAAACAAAGGGCTACTTTCAGGAGAAATCCTGCAAGCATTGCCATAAACCAGCAGGATGCGATGCTCGCCACAATAACAAATGCATGGGAAAGACCATCTGTAGAAATCATTTTTAAGTGAGGTATCTTTCAAAAGGCAGAAATGATCTATAGGCTGAAAGACAGTGCTCATATATCTTTTGGAGAAATGATAGGACCTTATTCAATGATTTAAAGAACAGCACCATAAAAAAATAATTCCACATATAAATATTTAAATGTAGTTTATTATACCCAATACCTGTCCAAATATAGCCTCCATAGAGATCTTTTCCAATTGCACTCAAAGCCCTGGACTCTAAGAATGCTAGGAAATATTAAAAAAAAAAGAGCAATTAGAAAACTTTGCCATGTTTTTGGAAGACAGAACTGTCTTTAAAACCAACTTAGCAAAAAAGTAGCTGTATTTTGATCAGATATGGAGGGGAGAAGGGGATTGTGAAGGGAAGGGATTCAGTAAAAGTGGTTTTTATTTGTTCTCATGTCATGCTCCCGAAGACCACACTTCATGAGCTCAAAATGCTTCCTATTATTAGGTACAAGTCTGTTTTTAATGGGTATCCTTTAAATTGAGGTCGCTCACATGTGTATGTGTGTGTGTATATATATACATGAAATGCTTCTGTTCATGTGTGTCTGTGATCGTACCAGTGAGATGAGATTCTAGGACATAAGGGATGCTGAGAAAAATGGAGGATACCATTGTTCTTCTGTCTTCAAGAGCCCCGTCATTTTGGCCTCAGAGCTTGTGAGAGACATTTATGAGAAACCTGATACCTGCAGGCCACCAGCCTCATCTGTAAAATCTACCCAGACGCCTGAAGAAGCACCCAGGGAAGATAATTTTCTAAACCTCATATTCTCTTTCCATCGGGTTCTATGGAATTCTGGGCATCTGAGGGGTGTGCGTTCCATCAGGTGGGGTCATCTTCAGAAAAGCTGCCACCTGAGCTCTCCACACTTGGGACTAGATACCTGAGTCTCTCACACAACCTCGTGTATGTGGCCTGAGCTTCCATGCCCCTGTCCTGGAGGGGTGGGACGATTCTGTGTTCCCAGGGTCCATATCCTTCACCCCCTCCCCCAGCTGCTGTCCCTTCTCCTACAATCCCATGCCCTCCCCATCAGCTAGAGCTCAGGCGATCTTACCCACTGCCATCAGAAATATCAATAGTTTTTGAGAAACATATAATTGGGCTGCAGTCACCTCCTGAAGCACTATAAATTTCACAAGGCATCTGGCTTTCATGGGAGACTTGGGACTTGAAAAATGACACTGCAGAGAGAATGACTATTTTTAAAGGTCCGGCAGAAGACATGGATCTTCTCAAAGAGTTTCAGCACCTGTGGAGGTCAGTCCCCCAGTATGGAGCCCCTGTCCGGTGCCCACCGGGACTCACGCTCTCTGCGTGATGAAACCCAGGAGCCACTCAGCACGACTTCCAACTTCAGCCTGACGCTGGCCCGAGACAGACCAGGCTCACATTCTCCTTCTCCCCCCAGGGATTGTGCATCTGCTCCTCACTTCTGGGGTCAGATCCTAGCCCTGCCTTCGACTCTGGGATGACTTCTGGCAAATCGTGTAACCCTACTAAGACCGGCTTCCTCATCTCTAAAATAGGAGTCATCTGCTCATTTTGTGGGGCTGTGAGGAGACCACAATGCCCAGCCAGGCTCTGGTAGGCAGTGGCACTCAGCACCAGGTCCTGCCCATCATCCTCACTGCTCCAGCAGGTGTCACTGAGCTCAGCTGAGGGCAGAGGCCACGAACACAGACAGCTCTGGGTGAGTTGCCTCCAGCCTCAGGGGTCCAGCTCTAACTCAGGGATGCCTAGATTTGAGATCCCATGCGTTCCTTTCTGCAGTGATGAGATTTACTCTACGGGGCTATCTGGCTTCAGCCTCTTCTCACATTGGAATTTGCCCATAAAGTACTGGCATGTTCTTCCACGAGAAAACACAAAGGCCCTGGAGGTTCCAGACACCAGTGATGAATCATGTGATGCCATCCTAGCCAAAAGCCAAGTGCCATGGCCCCTGGCCAGGCCAGACACCCCACACCGCTCAGAGGCACCTGCTGGCACTTGGTCTCCAAGTGGGAAAAGATGCAGAGGAAGGAGCCAAAGGACCACATCAGTGTCCTAGAGACCTGACCCCAAGGTTCCCACAAGAAGAGCCAAAGAGCCAGAGCATAGTAGCCCAGGAGACAAATGCACCCCCATGAGTCATTATCTAAGTAATGTGCCTCGCGTTGTTCTACCAGCTCCTAACAGAAGATGGCGCTATTCCCTGGCAGCACCTGCACCCTAGGAGGAAGAGGAGGTGCTGGACGTCAGCCCATTTCACAGACGAGATGTAGAGTCTCAGAGATGAGAACACCTGCCTAGTGACACAGTGAGTTCCAGGCTCCTCAGAAAGTGAGCCCAGCACCCTGGATGCCCAGCCGTTCCGTGCTGCCCTTCTCGGCGTGGGAAGAGAACGTTCATGGAGACCTAGCGCAGGGCCTAATAATGTCTCCCTGGGAAGCTTATTCCTGGGGGTGGCAAACGGCAGTGCTGAGACCGCCGATGACAAAGTGCTCCCCCACCGTCCTTCGCATTTGTTGTCTCCGCTCTGTCCTCATCCCTCATGCCTTGCAGCTGTACCAGATGTGGAGAAAATTACATGTTCCCCGAAACTTAATGACCGAATTTAAAGCAATTTTGAACTAATCAGGGTTCTGTTAAGTTGATTTTATTAATTTAACAGTTTTAAGAGTTTAACAAAATGATGCACTTAGAAATCTTTGTTGTGGAATCTGCTCATTTAGGTCCAGAAACCATGGCGCCACCCAAGAGATTCCCACTTCAAAGGAAAGGGTGCTTTGTAAAGTAACTCAGAACGCTTGTCAGAAACATACAACTACTGACAGCCTGGTGCGTGGGGGACACCATCCCTCCACTTAGGCTACTAGGGACAATTTATACATAGTGCTTACACAGAGGTAAATTAATAAGCAACTTATATCCAGAGTTAGAGAATTCGGCAGTAACTTTAAAATGAACTGTGGTCTCTATGCAAAACTGGGATTCAGAACAAAGCCAAGAGGTGCCTACTCAGCTATTCTTTCTATTCGAGACAGAAATTCAGAACCACTCATTTCTGACAGAGCCCGCTGACAGGTCTCCACACTCTTCCCCCATCCAAGGGCTCCGATAAACAAAGCCGTGTTCAAATTAAGGCAAACAAACAATCAAAATGCCAGATCCTAATAGCCCTGGAGTCTCCTCATCACAGTCTGCAGGACCTCATTATTTAAAAAAATAAACTGGGAGTCAAAATCCATATTCTAAAAGATTACTGGTGTTCCCGGCTAGAAAAAGAAGCCTTACCTTCAAAGAACTAAATCGATACATCTCACTTGCTGTGTGAATTTAGGGGAGTGACTTCACCTCTCTGAGCTTATTTCCCTCACAGTACAGTTGGCTAGTTGGCTGGGGTGAATGAGTTAAAGTGCTTAACTCATTCAACTGCCTCCTGGTTACCATCGGAATAGTATTAACTGTCCCCATTCCGTGCACCTAAAATGTATGTGGTCCCGAGACGGCAGGATGGGGGTGGTGGTGGGGGAGGTGGGGGGGTTGCTTTATGACTTATTTATTGTATTTGTTCTCTATTTTTTTAATTATAAAATGTAATATATTTCTTATTTTTAAAAAAACGCCCAATTGGAACTATAACAGGCAAAAATTGAAACTCCACTCCCTTCCTGACCTCCGGTCATCTCTTTCTCCGAAGTCATCACAGTCAACAGCTTCATGGATATTTTTCCAGAGCTTTCTGGGTTAGTTTAAAAAGGTATAGACAGGAGCAGTCACCAAATTGTTGAAGCTGCACTCTGCGATCGACAATGTTAATGTGCTCTCTGAACATTTTCCCGACCAGACACATGTTGCATAAAGTAAAAAAAAAAGGTATAACAGCATGTATTTATATTACATGCTATATGTACTGTGTACAAACATAAGAATAGTTTACATTACATTAGTGCATCTGTATTTATCAATACATCACCTGTAAAGCATACACACGTCTCTCACACACGCACGCACGCACGCACGCACGCACGCCGTAGTTTTTAATCTTTATTCTATGGCTGGCTGCTCTCACTTCACACGTCACGGACCTCATTCCGTGGCCTCACACACAGATGTCACTCCCCCTTGCTCACTGCTGTGTGGCATTTCCTGATGCCCAAGTGTGGTACATTAGTTAGCCTTTCCCTTGCTGACAGACATTCAGGCTGCCCCCAGCATTTCCCTGTTTAGAACCACCTAGAAAGGACTTTGTGGACAACTTTGTACACAGGTGACAATTAAGTAAGGCTGAGGGAGGGGTTGAAGCCAACGGGAAGACGGGAGTCATGACAGAGAATGGACGTCTGTTTTGCTTATTACCTGGTAATAAAAAATATGAAGCTTAAAATGTACTGGTTCTGCTTCACATGCACTAAGATGGCTATTATTAAAAAAAAAAAAAAGGAGGGGGGGTGGGAGTCACCTTTGGGGGGCGGGACACAAATATAACAGGGTCCTTATCCAAAAGCACTCAGCGTAACCTGGTTCTGTGTAGCCCCAATGAATCCCCAACAATAAAGAAAAAATGAAGAAAATGGGTGAAAGTTGGGGGTAACAGAGAAATGCAGAAACGCTGTGCTTCATGTAAAATACACGTTTGGTAAATTTATGGATGAATTCTCCACCAAATAAACACTCTACCCCTGGTATTGAAAAGCCGCTTTGGTCAGAATCCAGTTTTTGCCGTAACTATGCCCAGCTTCACTGAAAGTTATTAAGGAGTTATCGTTTCTGTGTCTAAAATAAATATTTCATTTGAAAAAAATAAATAACAAGTGTTGGCCAGGATGTGGAGAATCTATAACCCTTGTGCACTGCTGGAGAGGGAAGTAGGCTGCCGTCCTTCAGACGGATTCAACACGGAAATACCCCCACGATCGGAATCCCCACTCCGGGTGTATACCCAGCAGAAGTGAAAGCAAGTCAGACCTTCATAGCTGGACTGTTCCCAGTAGCCTAAGGCGGGAACAACGCAGAGGCCCACCAACACTCAGATAAACAAAATACGGAACCCAGCGGAACACTACTCAGCCTCAACAGGGAAGGGAATGTCGACACAGGCCACCACGTGGATGGACCTGGAGGACAGCATGCTGAGAGAAGCAGGGTGGACAGAAAAGGCCACATGCTGTGTCATCCTACTTCCAAGACACAAGGTACCTGGACGAGGCAAATTTGCAGAGATGATGGGTAATGACGGGTCCCAGGGTTGGGGGAGGGGAGGGGGGACTTACTGTTCAATGAGTTCAGAGCGTCCGTCTGGAGAAGCAAAACATTCTGCAGGTGGACAGTGTGAAGGCATGTGATGTCACTGAATCAAACGCTTAAGAATGTTTAAAATGGCCAATGTTACGTTACATATACTTTATCATCATTGTCTTTTACAAAGTAATAGCTTATTTCAGGCCCATTCCAAATGTCCCTGCATCAGAAGAGCTGCCTCCAAGAAGCAGCTCCCAACCAGCTCTATCAAAATAGCTGTGGGGGCATGGAGGCCCTGCCCTGGGGCACCTCACACTGGGTGGGGAGGGGCAGGTAAAAAAAAAAATCATCCATGAAAATGAAAATGCAAAACTAAGAAAGATTCAGAGCAGGGGTGTGAGCTCTACTGAAATCCAGAAGGCAGGCAACCCGAGGCTCCTTATTCTCTAGAATTTTCTTTCTGTTAAAAAGACATAATTTTTAAAGTACATTTTTTAACTGGAAATTGCCAGGAAACTTTATTCAGGAAGTCTAGAATTTCTAGGTTCCCAGCTGTTTAGATTTTATTATCTGGTTTTAAAAAATTTAATGGGGAGACAAATATAGGATTGACAACTAAGTAAGGACATTAAAAAAAACTGCCATCTGCTTTCAATATAATTTCATAAAAGAAAGTATATTTTATGTTGGAAAATGAGCTTGGACATAAAAGATAGTTTTTCCCAAGAAAGAGCAGTTGGCAGGCTTCCCCAATGCGTATGCAGACACCACACTGTCCCCAGAAGACCAGTGAAAACACCACAGGCTGGCCCAGGTCAGGGCTCCTGAGTCTGGGACCGTCCCCACCACCTGCAAAGCCGCAGTCATTTTTAATCTCAGCTCACACGCCCCAGCATCCCTCCTCCCACACTGTTGGGATGACCGGCACAGCTTCCCTCTGGTCCTACACTCCCTCATCACAGGGGAGCACCCCCAGGCTTTCCCCTAGACTGAGTACATATGGACTGCCCAGGGAGGCTGCGTCACCCCTTTCCAGGAAGACTCTGAACCTCTCCAGGGAGACTCCAGACCACACCCCACTCGGAATTATACCCACTAGAAGACTCTTGAATTTCACCCCACTGGGAAACACATACCTGCTAAGCATGCTTCATCACCCCACCCCACTCCCCAACTATAACATTCATTTCCTGAGGAGCTGGCTCATTGCAAAAAATAGGGCTGGTGTATCATTTGCAATAAGTGATTTTAATGAGTAAATAAATAACGAAAGAGTGAAGCTCATCCTACAGAGGTCTATCAAGAATACCCCCCAACCCCCCAAAAGGAAGCTAAAATGGGAGCTGCCAGCTTGCAGTCCCAGCAGGGGCGTGTCCGAGCTGGTGAGAACCCAGGTCACCTGATTCTCAGCTCAGTGCTCTCGCCACAGATGAGGCTGCCATCCATCACCGCCCTGCAAGGAAGGGACGTCTCCGACGGGTCAGCTTGGAGTCAGCATCATCTGTGCTCTCAAGCCATCACAGGGGGTGACACTCCCTTGATAATTCCCGTGTCCAAATCCTAGCAAGGCACTTACATGGATCATCTAATTTAATCACTAACACCGCTAAGAAGGACATTTTATCAGCTGCCTTTTACTAGATTTTTACTTTAAAACTCTTTAAGACATAGAAAACTTGCAAATACAGTACAAATCATTCTGGTATATGTTTCAAATGCTCCCGATGATAACATATACCTCATTCCCTTTCTTTACCACCCCCCCAGACACTCACACATAAATACACACCCACATACATTTCTGAACTGTGTGAGAGTCAGAGGAAGCCACAAAACCCCTTTACCTATTCATCATGTATTTCCTAAAAATCAGAACATTAACACTGACATAAAACTACCAGCAAATCTATAGGCCTTCAAATTTCACCAATTGCCCTATCATGTCCTTTAGAGCAAAGGAAAAGAACATCACCTTGCCAGGTCCAGGACCCAGCCCAGCACCACTCTATGTCTCTCTAGTTATCTTTAATCTGGAACAATTCCTCTGGGTATTTTTTTTCTTTCGTGACCTTGATATTCTTCTTAGAGTACAGGCCAATTATTTTGTAGATGCCCCTCAATTTGGATTTGTCTGAAGTTTCCTCACAATTGGCGTCTGGGGCAGGACCACCCCAGAAACGGTGCTGCGTGCTCAGAGCCTCTTACTGGAGCCGCAGGATAACTCGGCATCCAGGTATGGATGGTGTTAACGGGTCACTTGATTCGGGTAGTGTAGACCATATTCCTTCATTGTAGGATTGAGATTTCCCTTAAAAACTAAGAATTTTGTGGGGAGATATGTTGAGATTCTGTAAACTCCTTCGACATGGTCAATCCACTATAATGAAACTCTTGAGCTTCTTCCCTTTCCCCACTTACTTATATTAATTCTGATGCTCATTTGTCCCAGACCTGACTAGCGGGAGGCTGGCCCTTCTGTCTCTCCCCACTCCTCCTTAATTCTTAGAGCAGTTTTTTTTACTTTCTGGTCCAAATTATTCCAGGTTCATTTATACTTCCTCTGCCCTATCCCTAAATCACATTTCCAAAGATTCCTGGAATATTTTTGAATTACAAATAATTCTGCCATGACTTACCTTGTGCCTGGGTGTTTTCACACTTTGGCTATATCTTCAGAGTTAACTCCTAGAAGTGAGATTTCTGGTCAAAACATCAATGAATGGGTAGCTGTGATAGATATCGCCAAATTTCTCTTCCAATGGGTTGTACACATTTGCCCTCCCACCACCCATGTACAAGATCGCCTGCCTCCTCACAGCCTGGCTTTCTTAATTTTGCCAACCCAATAGGTGAAAAATGGTTTCACTCTGAGTAAAGATGAATATATTTTCATACAATGAAAGGTCCTTTGTATATTATTTGAATTATCCTTCATATTTCCACGCATCTTTTTCTATTAAGGTTTCCCTTCCTTAGCAGTAATAGTTCTTTATGTATCAGGGATATTAATCCTTTCCATCTGCTATGCATTTCAAATATTTTTTCCTACAAAGTCATTTGCATTTTGATTATGTTTATGGTGGGGTGTTTTTTTTTTTTTCATGTCAACAATCTTGAGTTTCACTACACCTGGATTTTGACTCCTAGTTAGAAAATCTTTCAAAAAAAAAGATAATCTTTCCCCACAGCCATGTTATAGAAAAATCACCCCTCAAGAATGGAAGAAAAAGTATCCAATGTACTCAGTCCTATTATGAAAGCTATAACCTAATTATAGACTAAAAATATGGGAATGGGGGGGGGAAGGAAGATGGGTGGGTGGAGGGAGGGTGACTAGTGGGATCCGGTCTATGGTTTATTTTACAAGGGTACAAGTGATTCTTTCTAAAAGTAGAATATAAATGTCTTAACACAATAACTAAGAAAATGACATGAAGGCTATGTTAACTAGTTTGATGAAAATATTTCAAATTGTATATGAAAACACCACACTGCACCCCATGATTGCATTAATGTACACAGCTATGATTTAATAAAAAAAATTTAAAAAGATCACGAGTCACAAATTGAAAAAGATTATAGAGCTGGGAATTTGCAGAAGACAATTTGGTTTCAATGTTAACACAGCATGGACTGTCGGCAGCCTCTCAAGAGTAACAAAGATCTGATCATACTGAACATTTTTTCTCTTTCGTATAATAAAGTAATACAAGAATTTGGTGGCCCATTTCTAAGTTAATGGATTTGCAAAATATATTCAAATAGATGATATTCCAAATGAAATCTCAAGTTGTGAATCGGAGGCCACAGAAGCTATAAAAATCACGTGGCCTGCAGTATTGGCACCTGCTTCCAAATAATTTTGGAAACAGAGGGTGGAGGTGAGTGTTAGGTTTCTGAGCTCTGGCAGACAAACAGTGACACCTTAACCCACGAGTCCTTCAGGAACATCAGTTCCCCTTGACCATATCCCACCACGGTCAAGTTCTGGACTCTACTGTGCCCATCAGTTTCAGAGAAGAAGAGAGATTCGTGGTAGAAAATGTGAACTCTGTGGCAATGGAAGTTAAAATCAAACACACATACCGTGTAAAGGAAGAACAGAGCATGAGATGCGGGCGTCTGCAGGGCTATGAGAATGGACTTTCCTTCTTTAAAACATAGTTTCACCTCACACTGCAAAACCGATGTCTTCATATTATGTCTAAGTTTATGCATTTGGAGGAATCAGCAGGCTTTTATGGATCTTCTCCTTCAGTTTAGCAAACTATATATTATGCATTTGGATTCAGGACCATTAAATTCTTGCAAAGTGTTTATTGCACTAGACGTATTATTGGTCCTGTCACTGAACAGTGCCCTCTTCCTGTTTTATGGCTAATGTAGCATTTCTCCATAACATCAATAGATTAAAACATTTACTACCAGAGAAATTATGTGAAAATGGAGCAAACTCATTTTGCTACAAGCTAACTCAATAAATCTGTCCAGTTTACTGATGTTCACTCCCATTTAACATCAGTACATGTTTATCTTGCAAACTTCGAGAAAGTAGAATAGAGAGGTTTCTTTTCTTTTTTTTTTTTTCTTCTCCTGGCAATAAAGCTACATTGTTAATATAAATAAATGGCCATTTAATAGGAACAGATCTTTATTTCTAATATGTACTTGGGAATATTTAGAAAAGGGTCAATGAAGGCTGTATTAAGATTTTAAAAGATTCTATCTATTGTTTCTTGAACCTCACAAACTCCTTCAGGACAGAGAAGGCAGGATGGCCGAGGTTAACTGGTTGATCTTAGGATGTTAACTTGATGATTTTCTTAAGTTTATCACCGGAAAAATGAGCCATTAGCAAACCTCATTGGATTTCATTTGGACCAATACGAATAAAAATGAAAGCAAATTTAGTTCTATATTTTTAAACTGATAATTGAAGGACAAAAAAAAAAATGCAGAAGAAGGCAGCATTGTAGAGGAAAAGATTTCTCACTTGGAAGGCAATCAGTCTTCCTTTTCTAATTCCTTCACTCCCCTAGAAGATGAGTAAGGTTATGAGTAGGGCTAACATAACTGACCCTCTGGAACCATTCTCAACGATTAGCCAAGTAGGCGACAGTGAGAGTAGATGGTCTCTTCAAGTCAGTGGTTCTCAACCTTCCTAATGCCGCGACCCTTTAATACGGTTCTTCATGTTGTAGTGACCCCCGACCATAACATTATTTTTGTTGCCACTTGTAACTGTAACTTTGCTACTGTTACGAATCGTAATGTAAATATCTGAAACTTAAAATCAGATATGCATCCATCTGATATGCAGGATGGTCTTAGGAGACCACTATGAAAGAGTCTTACGACCCCCAAAGGGGTCGTGACCCACAGGTTGATAACCACTGCTCTAAGTCCTATGTGACATTTTCCTTGGTTATGACAACACAGTGGAAGAAAAATAATGGATGTTTATTAAATGACAATTGAACTCAGGAGGAGCGGGTGGGGGAGAAGGGAGAGGAGAGGGGGACTGGTGAGTTCTCATCTCATGTGTACAACGTAGGGTACTCGCCACAGCTCCTGGGTGGAGGGGTCAACTACAACTCGGACTTCCCCTAACAAATGCAAACACTGTAACCTAACATGTAATCTGAAACAAACAAACAGCAAAAGTTGTAGTTGAGTCCTTCACCCAGGAGGTGTGGGGAACACCCTCACATTGTGTCCATGAGTTAGAAATGAAAACAGTATAACCTAAACGTGTGTGCCCTCATGTTAATCCGAAGTTAAAAAGAAAGATTATTAAAGGGAAGTTACATAAATGGAAAAAAACAGATCGTGCCCATAGCTGTAAAGCAGCCATGCTTCCCTTTTTTTAACTACCACAAATGCCTGGGGAGGGTCTTAGGGCAGAGAGCTAACAGACAAAGGAAAAGCATCTGGGGTTATAACTGGGGAGCTGAGCAAGACCTGAGTTCCCACAAAATGCTTCACCTCAGGTCAGACTGAAATCAGAGTTGGGCCGGGGGTCACAGTATGTGCAGAAGCATTCACTAAATGTGCGTGGGTGTGTGTGCGTGCGTGAACAGAACAGTGCCCACCCTGACCATCTAGCTCAGACTTCCTCATGATCCTGAGTTTTACATTTACTTAGCAGGAACTTTAATTTTGGTGCTATAAAAGATATGGTTAATCTTGATTTCCCTTTTTTTTCTTCCTACGTGGCATCTTTTCTTCACTCCTTCTCCACCCTACCCCAAAATGTTTCATTCCTGCAGGATGACTGGCTTGGTTTTCTGACTTTCTTTGCAGGTGCCTGAAGCCCAGAGTGAAAAGTTCAGCAAAAACCAGGACAGGTGTAACACTGACAAGTTGCACAGGACTCCCGCTGCAGACAGACACAGAATCATAATGAACCGTGGAGGATTCTGTCTGTTCCCCTGCCAATCTCAAGAATGGAGCGGGAGAAGGAGGAATCACCTCGACCAATCATCCCGAGTTCACCAATAGCCAAACACACAGCTGATGAGTGGGGCCGGTGCCAAAGTCATAATTCTCTCCTTCTATTTCACTTTATGATGTGATAACTTTTATTCCAATTTAGCCCTTGAATAGCCTTTCCTGTTTTGATAAGAGAGAATGTGCCTAGACAGACTTTATCATAATGAATTATTAAATACAATGCTTCCTAAAAAAATACCACTGCTTCTATTCTGGGTTCTCATTCCTCAACCTCTTAAAATGTGGCTTAGAAAGCTGCAAAGAGAAATCGCCTTTAATTCAGCCTGGTGTCACCAAGTCCAGAGTTCCTGGGTACGAAGCGTGAAAGGGACTAGAAAGTTTACAAATTCAGCTCACATAACGTCATTTACTAACTTACGTATAGAAAAGGGAGCCCTTGCAACTTCTAAGATCCTGAGCGATTATAATTCAAACCTAGAAGTAGCTGGAGGGCAATAAATGTAACACGCTAAATCAACAGGGAACTTGAAATATTTATAAGGAATTTATTTTTTATTTTTTGGAATTCTCTACATGCTCTTGAACTTTTTTTTTTTTTTATTAAATCATTGCAGTATACATTAATGCAATCACGGGGTACAATGTGCTGATTTTATATACAATTTGAAATGCTTTCATCAAACTGATCAACATAGCCTTCACGGCATTTTCTTAGACATGAAACTATAAAAATACTAGAAGAAAGTGCTGGGAAAACTCTGGAAGAAATCTGCCTAGGTGAATATTTTATGAGGAGGACCCCCTGGGCAATTGAAGCAACATCAAAAATACACTATTGGGATCTGATCAAACTAAAAAGCTTCTGCACAGCCAGGAACACAGTAAGTAAAGCAAGCAGACAGCCCTCAGAATGGGAGAAGATATTTGCAAGTTCTGTCTCTGACAAAGGTTTAATAACCAGAATCCATAGAGAACTCAAACATATTAACAAGAAAAGAACAAGTGATCCCATCTCAGGCTGGGCAAGGGACTGACTTGAAGTGAAACTTTTCTGAAGAAGACAGGCACACGGCCTACAGACACATGAAAAAATGCTCGTCATCCTTAATCATCAGAGAAATGCAAATCAAAACTACTTTGAGATATCATGGAACTCCAGTAAGATCAGCCCGTACCACAAAAATCCCCAAACCAGAGATGCTGGTGTGGATGTGGAGAAAAGGGAACACTTCTGCACTGCTGGTGGGAATGCAAACTAATACGTTCCTTTTGGAAAGATGTTTATAAGCAATTGAAAGGCAAGAGACGTCTGCTTTGGTGAGCACGAGATGCCCAAGAAATACCTGTTGATTCATCACCTGAATGAAGACTTAACGAAAACTAATCTCTAGATGGAGGAAGAACATATAGAAAAAATGTCCTTGTCACACACCCACAACTGGTGCCACAATTTTCTCATTGGAGGGAATGGGCAACATTACCAGTAAAATTAATATAAAAACGCACTGTGTTTATCAATGGAAAAGCCAAGCCAGGGAAATGGCAATATACATTCATACTTATGTAATTAAATAATGATACGGCCTTGTCAGTGAATATTTATAGAATTACTTCTCAACGCACAATATTCCTTGCAGCCCATGCAACATCTGTCTGTATCACCTTCCAGGTATTTGGATGTGGACAACTCAGATGCTCCAGATTTGACTGACTGTCTTCAAAGAAGAGAACAGTCATTCTTGTTAAAAGGGGGAATTTTTAATTTTAAAACAATATTTCAATGAAGAAACAGAGGACATGTGTTTACAGAGAAAGCTCTATCAGGAGACAAAAAGAATGAAATCACAGTGATGGGTAAGGTTTAACCGGCTTCACGCAGGTGACTGCTGTCTCTGAGTGGTGACAAGTTATGTTCACCAATGGAATCAGTTCTGCAACTGTATAGAAGTAAGTAAAAACCTGTGGGATGAGACTATGTAATGATGAATTACATATTTTAATATTTATCTTCCAGGACAGTGCCTGTGGCTCAAAGGAATAAGGCACTGGCCCCATATGCCAGAGGTGGTGGGTTCAAACCCAGCCACAGCCAAAAACTGCAAAAAAAAAAAAAGATTTACCTTTCATTCAAATTACGTGAATGAGCTCTTAACTACTGTAAGCACCTGGCATTGTATTTAATTTATTTTTCATGTATTCATCTTTCAGTGTCTCCATAGTGTAGAGCAGAGATCAGAGGCTCAGTGACCCGAACTTGAAATTGATAGGCCCTCCTTGAAATTGATAGGTTTAGGATATTAATCCAGATCCGTAGATTCCAAAACCTGTTTTCTAACCAAAATGCTCTACGGTTGTTTGTGAATATAAAAAAAAAAAAAAGGCTGGAATGAAATGCAAAATGGAAAATATAGTTTCTTGCAATGATTCCTAATAGGTATCAAACATGCGTTCCCCAACAGAGTTGAAAGCCAGTGGTATTCTAACTGACTTACTGAAACGGAGGCGT
>CAUYQV010017641.1:0-12926 GCA_963574575.1 Galagoides demidoff
GTCATGCTATAATACAGATATCTGTACCAGAATATTCATTGCAGCCCAATTCACAATCGCTAGGTCATGGAAGAAGCCCAAGTGCCCATCGACCCATGAATGGATCAATAAATTGTGGTATATGTACACCATGGAATACTATACAGCCACAAAGAAAGATGGGGACCTTACCTGCTTCATGTTTACATGGATGGAGCTGGAAAATGTCCTCCTTAGCAAAGTATCTCAAGAATGGAAGAAAAAGTATCCAATGTACTCAACATTATTATGAAACTAATTGTTAGCTATCTTAGGAAAGCTACAATCCAAATGGAGCCCTAGACTATGGGGAAAGAGGAGGGGGGAGAGGGGAGGGGGGAGGATGAGTGAAGAGAATGATATTATGGGGATCATGCCTATAATTTATCCTATTAGGGTACATGTGAATTTGTCTAAAGGTTGAATTTAAATGTCTTAACACAACAATTATGAGAAAGACATGATGGCTATGTTAGCCATTTGGATGAGAGTTTTCCAAACTGATGGAAGTAACACACTATATCCTATGATAGAATTAATGTACACAATTATGATCTAATAAAAAATAAATTAAAAAAACTGTACTGGTGTTATTCATACACAATCCCTTTTCTGACATTATAGCATATTCCTTTTAGAAAATGTGGGAATATAAAAAAGCACCAGAAGAAAATACAAGTTATCCAAAACATGTAATTTAGAGAGAACATATATACCAATATTATGATTTTGGCTGACATCACATCACAGCTTTTTAAAATAAATAATAAAAAATGTTTTGGAGACACTGAAAATATAACCTAGATGTTACATATATGGTTACGTGCATGCTTATTTAATAACTGGGATCCTTCTAACTATGAGAATATTGGTCTAGCAGTGTGATATTTTTCTATCTGATGTTTAACTCCCCCCTTAAAACATCCTGGCTCTTCCATCATTTCTATAGCCAATAGTCTGTTGTATCTTCAGGTTATTCCATTTTGGTCATTTTTTACTAAAACCACAATGCCTATGCTTCTACATAGAACTCTACTATACATTCACATTTTATGTATTAGCTAAAATCAATGTGTCTGTCTCTTATTTTTCGACTGGGTGACCGATTATTAAATACCTGTATTTTATTCTTCCAGATGGACTTTAGCTTTTTATTGCCATGTTTTCAAAAATCTTGCTAGGATATAAAAAAAATTACTTATGCCTCTTAATTACTTAGGAGAAGCATTTTAATCTTCCTGTTTCTCTCCTTTTGTCCAGGTCTTCTACTTTTTTTTTTTTTTTTTTTTTTTTTTTTTGAGACAGAGCCTCAAGCTATCCCCCTGGGCAGAGTGCCATGGCATCACAGCTCACAGCAACCTCCAACTCCTGGGCTCAAGTGAGTCTCCTGCCTCCGCCTCCCAAGTAGTGGGACCACAGGCGCCCGCCACAACACCCGGCCATTTTTTGGTTGCAGCCATCATTGTTGTTTGGCGGGCCCGGGCTTGGGATTCGAACCCGCCACCTTAGGTGTACGTGGCTGGCGCCTTAGCTGATTGAGCCACAGGGACCGGGCCAGGTCTGATTTTCACTCACTCCCTTGATTGCAGACCCTCAGGCAGGGCACCACCTCCACTATTCTTATCCTTTTCAAGCAGAATTACAGGGATGCACAAACTAGAACATTAATAGCCCAGTTCCCAAGCTGGTTAGAGTACTAGCGTGGGGCTGCCAAGACCCGGGTTCATTTTCTGCCCGTACCTTAAACCTCATGCATGGTCCTAAGCAGATAGGTTCCATCTCTCAGGCTCATTTTTATCATGTCTGAATAAGCAGCCCTGTGCCTGGGGAGGACTATAGCCAGGGGAGAAATGGATGCTGGAGTCTCTGGTCATGGGCTCTTATTCTGTCCTTGGGGAGTGTGGCTTTGCAGCCCAAGAACCTTCCTTTGTGACCAGTATCACAGGATCACAGGTGACTCCAAGAATTAAATCCCCACGTTACCCTCCCCTGTTCCACTATGCTGCGATCTCACCCTCTGATAAGTGCAAAAGAGCATCTTTGCAGGGAGTCCACGGGTAGATGAGAACGCAGGCCTGGCTGTGGGCCTAATGTGCATTTAGAGAGAACCCTGGAGACCAATCGCCTGTCCAGGACAGTGGTAGCAGAGACATAATTACGTTAGCATCCGAAAGGCAGCTGTAAAACCCAATCTGTGCAGCTAATCGCTTTAGGGACTTGTGCTTCCTGGATTGTAGCTGGCAATGGCCCAGGATGTGGGGTCAGATAGCTGAGAGCTAGGTGGCAGCCTCATTAACTGGGAAACCTCCCTACCCGAGGAACCAGTGGTGCCAGGGATAGAACCTGGAGACCAGGAAAGCAAGCCACCTGCAGCTTCCCACAACCTCATTCCCAGACATTAGCCGGTATGTGCAGAAACAGCTTAATTATGGATTGTAAAATCACACAGAGCAGACACCACAAGGAACTTCGGACTCTGATCGAGAAAATAACTATTCCTGTTCATTTAAATATTTATGGCTTCACAAACAATCTTAGTGCTGCTGTCATTATCTGGTCTCCTGGAGTCATATGAAGGCTTAAGAAAATTACATTATGGAATATGCCATTTTTTAATTAAATCATAGCTGTGTACATTAATGCAATCACAGGGTACAATGTGCTGCTTTAATATACCATTTGAAATATTTTCATCAAACTGGTTAACATAGCCTTCACCACATTTTCTTAGTTATTGTGTTAAGACATTTACACTCTACACTTAGTAAATTTAACATGTACCCTTGCAAAATGCACTGTAGCTGTGGTCCCACCAATTACCTTCCCTCCACCCATCCTCCCCCCTCCCCTCTCTCTCCTCTTTCCCCTTCTTCCTGGGCGATAGTTGGGTTATACCTCATATATAGATCATATGATTTTTATCCTTCATTCTGTTAATGTAGTGTATCACACTTACTAGTTTGCATGTTTTTAACTATCCTTGCATCCCAGGGATAAATCACACTGATTATGGTAAATGATCCTTTTAATGTGCTGTTGAATCTGATTTATTAGTAGTTTGTTAAGGGTTTTTGCACCTATGTTCATCAGAGATATTAGCCTGTAGCTGTTCATTTCTTGTGGCATCTTAATCTGGCTTTGGTATTTGGATAATGCTGGCCTGATATAATGAGTTTGTACATACTTTATCCTCTTTAATTGTTCAGAAAAATTTGACAATCATTAGTGTTATTTTTTTATATATATATGATAGAATTAATCAGTGAAGCCATGTGGCCTTGGCCCTTTTGGCGATCGGGGACATTTATTACTGATATAATCTTGTTATTTTTAACTGGTCTGTTCAGATTTTCTATCTGTTTGTGATTCAGTGTTAGTTGGCTGTATGTTTCCAGCAATTTATTCATTTTTTTCTAGGTTATCCAATTTGGTGGCATATAATTACTCTAGATTTTTTTTTAAATTTAATCTCATTGAAAAACACTGAGGTACATACACAGATCACATGCACACACATAGGCACCCACCACCCATAATCAAGAAGGTATATATTTGAACTGAATATTAATAGAATTAAATGATCAGAAGGACACAATATTATACTGTACACATATCAATGAAATGGAATTTTAAAGCTAGAAATTAAAATAATTCTGAGTAGCTTAAAACTAAGTGATTCAGGAAATGGTTAACTCATCCAGAAAATGGACAAACTTTGCAAATATGTATTAAATTGAATGAATAAAATATGTTTCTGATGTTGAAAACAGCATATAGTTACAATGCATATTTTTCTGAATTTCAATTAGTGAAAAGCTTTGAGGTTTCCTTTTCCTTAGTGAATGTTGGCATCATTTAAAAATAAATGTGATTATGAAAAGTCTTTGAAGGTGTCTCTTAGCTCTGTGGAAATCACAAATATTACTGACTTAAAATAAATTTTAAAAATCTAGAATACCAAAACAATTTTGCATATTTTATAAGAAAATAGAAATTACTAATATCTTATCATCTGTATTTATCTTAAAAAGTGGTTTACTAACAAAATTATAAACTTTACAATTGGTTTATTTAATTTTGTTGAAACGTAACTCAAAACATGAAGCTTTTCTGACCACCAAAAATATTTATTTCAGAAATATGAAATATTTTTGTTGACCTTCTAAACACTTGACAGCTCTTTAGTCTAGGATGTTATCTCTCTTAGAATCTAAACACATGTGGGTATGGGGAATACTTGAATTTGTTTACTCTTGTTATGTCAATAACCAGGAGATTATACAAAAAATAAAAATACTTTTGTATTTTGGTAGTAAGATTATCAAAATAGAGAGTACTTACATATTCTTACTGTTGCTATCATTATGTGAAAAAATAGAGAAGTTCAAGTTTAAATTCAGAGTTTCATCAAATTAAAGTTATTTCAAAATACATTCAAATCTTCAATTGTCCAGTATTAGTTATATGTTTTTAAACAATTTACATATGTCATTCTCCATTTCTCCTATTTTTAAAAAAATTATACATAATGTGTGACATGATTATAAAATGATTTTATGAAATATGATTTCCTGGCATATAAGTTTAATAATTGGAAGTTATTAACTACAATCAATTAATTATCGACTCATTTAATATAATGGACTGATCAATTTTTATTTCTAAAAATTATTTATAATCCATAAATACATTAGCCCCTCCTTGTCTGTGGCTTTGCTATCTGCAGTTTCAGTTACCCACTGTCAACTGTGAAAGTATTAAATAGAGAATTGTGCAAATAAACAATGAATAACTTTTAAAATAGCTAGCTATGATTTTGTGTCCATTAACCAACTTATTTCCATCCCACACCCCCCTTCCCAGCCTCTAATAACCACAATTCAACTCTCTACTTCCAAGAGCTCAATTTTTTTTTCTCTTAGCTCCCACAATTTAGTAAGAAGTGGAATTTATCTTTTTATGCCTGAATGATTTTGCTTAATATAATGTCCTCCAGGTTCATCCCTATTATATGCGGAGATTTTTTTCAGATTTTGTATGATATAATTTTAGATCTGGAATTTCTGCATGTTTATAGTTTCAATATCTCTGTTGAAATGTTTCATGTGTTCACTCATTTTGGTCATTTTTACTTAAAATAATTTATAAACACATTTGTAATAGTTGTATTCAAGTCATAGTCTGCTTACACAAACATGTTAGCTATCTCAGAGCCTACGTCTAATAAATGCCTTTACCCCTCACTATGGGTCACATTTGCCCATTTCTATGCTTGATTTGTGGACACTACATGCTAGCCCTGTCTGCAGGTGGATGGTCCCTGGTTCTTGGTTCCTAGTGCCAAGAATGAGCAATGGTGCCTACCCGGTGATGGAGTGATCATAAATATAAAGCAATCATAATCAACATACATTGATTGCAGAAAAAAACCAACTATGAGGAGACTACCTCTTGAAGAGCAGATGGGTCCCTTTCCATAAGTGGAGAGGAAACTCTAAAGTCTGAGCACGCATCCTCTTTTATAAGCTAATACAGCTGACTAGTTTGCCCCTTCTACCCCTCCCAGGTTTGACTGTGGCCTCTCCCTCTGTGGTAACTGACAAGTTAGAGTTACATAACAAACTTCTCAATACCTATTTGTCCTTCTGGAAGAAACCAAGGGGTTCAAATTTCCAATTTTATTTGTATGATAATAGGCCTAATGAGGCCAGGTCAGTGTAAGGTCACTAGGGGCTCCTCACTATCTGTTCTGACTGTGAAACAGTCCCTAACCCTAACTTGGTTCTCACACTCTGCCCTTAGCCACTACCCCTTTGCCTTCCATCCTATCAGAGAGAAGTTGGGACAGATGTAGTCTCTCCTCCCAGGCGCCTCTGTCCTACCTGTCCAGGAGAGAAGCTGGGGGCCAAAAGGTCACAGCTTCCCCTGCCAAGCAGAGAGAAGCCTAGGGCCAAGACAGCATGTCTTACCCCTAGATGGAAAGAGAGAAGCTGGGGGCTAGATGGCATTTCTCTGCCCTCAGGCACTGCAGCCCAGGAGGGCATGAGGAGAAGCAAGTTTGGCCTGGTGAAAGATGACAGAGAAGAGAGAGAGTAGGTAAGGAGGATCATACTAGTCAAAGTGATGATAACTAAGTTAAATGAGAAGGGAATAGTAACTTAGGAAGTATGTGAGTAAAAAACATTCAGGCAGCTGTTATTTTCATAAGTAAAAATTTCAGAAATATGATGGAGACATTTTAAACTCTCCAGAGGAACGGTGTTATATAAGTGTGACTTATTTTATTTCTTGCTATGAGGCAAAGTAATGCTTGAAAAAAATTCCGTTAGCAAGAAAGATTCTTTGAATAGGATTTGGAGGTCACATTAGCTTTTTACATCAAACTTTGGATGAATCAGCTACTGATATAAAATGAAATCTAATACTCCGCAAAGAAGTTTTTAAGAACATTGTAAAATTTTTATTAAAAAAATTGGCAGTTGTGAAAATAAACATCAATTATCTTCCTTCTGGCATGGAATTTAACATATTTTTCAATTAAAAATTATTTTTTTATTCTTTTAAAATAAGTATAATTTTTTTTATTGAATGGTAACTATGTACATTAATACACTTCTGGGGTACAGTGTGGGGTTTTCACATTAAAATAAGTATAATTTTAATTGATCAGTAAATATATATATTTATTGTGTACAATATGACTTTTTAATATTATGCCACATATATACACATTATGGAATGGCTAAATCAAGCTATTTAACATATACATAACTTCACGTACTTATTCATTTTTGTTAAGGACACTTAAAATCTACTATCAAAACAATTTTTGAGTATATAATATATTGTTATTAATACTAGTCACTGTGATATACTATAGATCTCTTGAATTTATTTCTTCTGTCAAACTGAAATGTTGTGTCCTTTAACACCTATCTCCTCAATCCACCCATCCCAAGTTTCTGGTAAACACCATTGACTGGAACGTTACAGAAACTCTTTGTTTATATAAGTTTGACATTTTTCCACTTTACACATAAGCGAGGGCATGCGGAATTTGTCTTTCTGTGCCTGGATTATTTCACTTAACATTGTGTCCTCCAAGTTTATTTATGTGGTCATAAATGACAGGGTGTACCTTTTTAAAGGTTGAACAGTATTCCATTGTGGTTATATACCCTCTTTTCATCATCCATTTGTCTGTTGATGGACTTAGGTTGAATCCATATCTCTGATACTGTGAAAACTGCTGCAATAAACATGGGCACACACCTCTTCAATATAGTCATTTGATTCATTTCAGCTATATAGCCAATAGTTGGATTAAGGAATATAGTTTTCCATAATGGCTGTGCTAATTTTCATTGCCACCAATAGTGGGGATTCTTATTCTTACAAATTCTTATCTTCCATCTAAATATATTTATCTTACTTGTGTTTAAACTGTATTTTTATGAGCTTGCTGTAACAAATTTATAGCTATGCTCATATTTTATTATCATATGAAAAATAATGTATTAAAGAATTAGATCTTAAATGCAATTTACCTACAAGCACCTTTGCTAAAAATGAATATGTTGTTACAAATATTATTTTATCATATGTAATTTTAACTCTACTTATTTTTATCTTTTCAATATTTCTTGTGTTTGTAGAATAAAAGTATAAATGTTCATCACCTAGGGAGACCATATGTACTAGTTTACTTGCAAAATAATGTGTCTTGTCCTTGGAGATCATCTAATTTATTATTTACCAGAGTTTCCACGTTTAAAACTGTTTAAATTTTTAGCTCTTTTGAATTTCATTTTTTTAAGACAGTTTTACTCCATAGCCCTGGGTAGAGTGTTATAATGCCATAACTCATAGCAACCTCAAATTCTTGGGCTTAAGAGATCCTCTTGCCTTAGCCTCCCAAGTAAGTGGGACTACAGGCACTTTCTATCCTTCTCAGATATTTTTTCTGTTTTTGATAGAGAGAGAGTCTTTCTCTTGCTCAGATTCATCTCAGACTACTGAGCTCAAGGGATCCTCGTACTGAGGCCTCCCAGAGTGTCAGGATTACAGATGTGAGCCGCAGAGCCTGGCCTGGATTTTAAATATTTTAACATTTATAGAGAAGCTGCAAAATTAGTACTGGAAGTTCCTAAATGCCCTTCATTTCTTTAACCCAAAAGATAAGATTTTCTATAGCCTTACTATAATATCAGGAAATAACAGATTGATATCATGCTATTAACTAATCCAGAGATTATAGTCTTTTTATAATCAATCTCCACTTTCGTCTCTTTCCTAGTCTAGATTATAATTTAGAATCCTATATGTCTCAAGTTTTCATATTTTATTAGACTCCTGTACTGTGTGGCAATTTCTCAGCATACTTTGTTTTTCAAGGTCTTGACACTTTTGAAGATTACACATCAGTTATTTTGTAAAATGCTTAGATTATGACTACACATTGCAGTGCAAATACAACAGAACTTATGCTGTGTCCTTTCCAGTATATTTATGGAACCTTGTGACATCAATATATAATAGAAGTGGTGGTAGTTAACTTTAGTCTTTTCATAAACTTTGTGTTGGCCAGGGTTTTTTTCTCTGTGAAGTTACTGTTTTCCTCGTTGCCATTAATAAGCATATTTTATAGTGATACTTGGAAACTATATAAATATCCTGTTTCTCAGGTTTTCACCCACTAATTCTAGTAACCATCGTGATTCCTGTCTGTAACAATTATTTTTATAGTTGCCTAATTATTATTTGCTGTTGTCTCATAACTCCTACACTTACTAGCTGGAATTCTACCATAAGAAAGAGCTGTCCCTTACCCTCCCCATATTTATTTATGTACACAATTACTCTTTTATGTCAACAGGGAGTCATGGACATTTATTTCCAAATTTGGCCATCTGTTGCTCTAATAAGTTGGCTCCTATGTACTTTACATCATACCTTCCATCATTTATGAACATTTTCTTAACCTTCTTTAAACTTTTAAAGCCTTAAACTTGAAACCTTTAAAACTAAGATTGGAGCATTAAGTTCATCTAATTATTGCTACTGGGATGTCATTGCTTATAAACTCTTCATCAGAGAGGGCTGAGAGGTTGTGTGTGTGTGCGTGTCCTCACCCACATACCTTTATTTCAATGCCTACTGATCCATATATGTAATAATAGCCATGACTTCATACTGACACTCCCAATTATAGTAAAACACCAAGAGTCCATTCTAGTCTTTTCTCTGCCATTAGTTATAACTACTTTCTCTAATAGTGAGAAATTGGACTTTCATCCACAACGTATTTATTTGTTTATTCATTTCTATAATAAACATCTTTTCAGATTTCTAACTCACACTTCTCTGAATTTACTAACCATAGTATTTGTGTACCATTTTTGTTTGTTTTGCCCTACAGGACATGTTTACTGTTTTTCAGTTATTTGTGTTCATTTTCGTCTCCTCCTTTCGCCTTAATATGTCCATGATTTTCACTCATCCCAGTTAGGTTTATTTATTCCTATCTGTGTTCTATTTTGTATTATCATATTTTTTACTTATTTTAATTTTTTTGAAATTTAATTTTATTTATTTTGAGAGCATGTGGAACTTTAACCTGGCTTCAACATCAGAGCTATACAAAAATGTGTCATCTGAGAAGTGTCGCCTTCCAATTCTGACTACTCAGTTCTCTTCCTAATTCTTACTGTTTTATTCCCACCCATCACTTATTGGAAAAATCTTATTGGGTTCTGGTTTATTATTTCCAAATTACTTTGAATGTGTGCATATGTATGTGTGTGTTTGAGTGCCCTTGTGTATACTGTCTCTCTATATATGTACATAATATATATATGTAATATAGATACATATAAAATATATATGTATAATATAGAGACAATCTCATGTTTTAGACAAAAAGACAGGTTTTTATTAGCATTGTTACAAGCAACATGTCCCATGGAGCCAGTCCTCAGTGTACGACCCACCCAAGTCACAGCAGATAAATCAGGAGTGAATTATCTATCATTGTACACAGCACAGAAATGGGTCACCCTGAACGCCAAATGGAAAACCACTTTACAAAAAAAGTAAATAAAAACAACACCCATTTTTATATTTTAAAAAGTGCCAGCTCTTGAGTGACAGGATAGAGACTCCAGAGGACACACTGAGTGGCTTGTCCACACTGCCTGCCACCACCCAGGGCCAGGTCCTCCTGGCCTTAAAGCTTAATTTAAGCATTTCAGATGTGCTTCTTTTGAAGTACTTCTATTTCAAGATTTTTCATCCCTACTATTTTTGATTTCTTGAGTGCATCAGCCTGACAATTAGCCAACCTTCACAGGTCTTAATAGTGTCGACCAGATAATGTCCCTTCTGAGGCTTAAATCTGAGTAATGAGTGAAGAAGCAAACATCAGAATCATGAAGTGTCAAATGATAGTGCAGCCACTGCCCGCTGACAAAAGCACTCTTCCCCACCCTAAGTTCTTTCTACTTTGGTAAATAATAACATTTAACTAGTTAGCAAAATAGTTAACCCAGTTAGTAAAATTAACAGTCATTTCAATAGTTACTCTTTTGTACATAGTAAATGGTGCAAGATGAACTTCACATTTGATAAAGCAGATTTGAACAACAGTGTGCCTCCCGCCAACACGCCGTCAGCCCAGGGGGGAATACAGACCCTGATAGCTGCTGTGGCTCCTGTTCTGGACAGCATGAGGTAGGCAATTAGTGCCCTGAGCACCAGCCCGGCCAGGGCGCCCCCAGTGGTCATGGGAATCTGCATGCTGTTCTCATTCAGCAGACACTCTTCCACAGATGCAAACTTGCTGCCTTCCATTTTGAAGGACTGGACTCAGACTGTGAAGATGTTGACAGAAAATGCCTTTGTGACCTGAACGGCTGGGGGGCATTGCATTTATAGAAATTGCCCAGGGTGGCCTGCAGTGCCATGAGCGAGTCATTGGAAGTTCTGAAGGGGGATCTGAAGCATCGGCAAGAGTCACATTCAACTGGATTCCTCGCAGGAAAAACCAGCTAGAATTTGCACTCATCCCAAACTGGAAGATCAGGAGGGCGATCTTGGTCCGCAGGTCCAGGGTCACTAGGCTGCAGCTGCAAATCCCCGTTGGCCTTGGTCTTGTTCGGGTTGACGTTGAACACTCGAGTCATGGTCATGTTGTCCTTCCTCTCATAGGTGAGGATCAGCCGCAGCTCCTTGCTGGCCAGGAGGCCGCTCACGTTGTACTTTTCCACTGAGGGACTCTTTGGTATTGGCGACAGAGAGGGGCTGGGAGGCATAGGTGGCGCTGTGGTGGGGAAAAGCCCATCCTGCTTCCAGGGCGTCTCTCCCTCGCTGAAGCTGTTGTTTAAAAGCTATGCCTAGGTGTAGGTGGTGGCCTCGGGAGACTGACGATCACATTGCCCACGTGCACCTGGGTGCCTTTAACACATCTGCATTTTTTCTCTATGTCTGCCTTGATGTCAGTTATGGACTCCACAGGCTTGACATCCTTGGAGCTTGCACCGGGGAAAATATGTGTGTGTGACAAGTTATACACCGAACGCAAGAGCTGGACACGGGAGTGCGCTGCCTCACTTGTGAAATTGAAAGTCAGCCTATGTTCTCCTCCAAAAGCAATCATGAAAGGGGAGTCAGAAGTGTTCTCTTTACCACCAGAGCTGCTGTTTAACACTTCTGCAGTTGGCAGCAGGTCAAAGGTCACACTTTTAGACTGACTCTTAATGCCACAGTTCATCAGGAAGGCAGCTGAGAAGTGAGCCATTCTGCAACCTGTCCCGTTGCCATGTCTCACCACGGACACTGCCAGTGCACTGTGCGAGAGGCCAAGCAGCAGCAGGAGCAGTGGTGGGCACCACCGGGGACGCCATGGCGCCAGGCGGCCGAGGCCAGTCCTAAGGACCGGGCGGACCCCGCTTGGGTCGAGCGCGGCTGGGGACCCAGGCGGGAGAGGGCAGATTCCACCCACTCTGAAGGCCCCACAGCTGATGTTCCAGCTGGAAAGAGACCTCCTACAACCTCATTTTAATAGCCTACTAGGGACAATTTATCTACTTTGATTGTTTTCACTTACTACTGTATACTGGAAATGAAACCATATCAGCTCAGAGATCTCCAAAATTATTTCATCTTTTTATAGTCTTTTAAATTTAATTTATATATGCATACCCTAATTACTCTCTCTGGAAGGTCATAAGTATTTTCCCAATATTTTGTTATTACAAAAATGTGTGAAATGTGCAGTGTGCTATTACAAAATGTGTAGCATTACAATGTTCATATACCTTTTGTATATATGTTTTCATATTCTCGTAGGTACATCTTCAAATTAGATGCCCCAGTGGGTTTTCTGGTTCAAAAAGTAAGTGGCTATGTAGTCAGGTTAGGTTTTACCAAAATTCCCAACAAAAGTTTGCATTCCCACAGGAATGCATCAGACTGCCTATTCCCCCCCCCCCAGCTTCAACAAGAGAATGCATTATAGTAAATAGTAAACTTATGGGAAATAGTAAACTTATGTCATTATGTATTTATCTAAGATGAATTTAAAATTTTTTCATACGCTGGACACAGTAAGTAATCTCAGCACTCTGGGACGCCGAGGCATGAAGATCCCTTGACCTCACGATTCAGACCGCTTGAACGGGCTCTGTGCCTGTGGCTCAATCAGCTAAGGCGCCAGCCATGTACACCTAAGGTGATGGGTTCGAATCCCCAGCCCGGACCCACCAAACAACAATGATGGCTGCAACCAAAAAATGGCCGAGCGTTGTGGTGGGCGCCTGTGGTCCCAGCTACTTGGGAGGCGGAGGCAGGAGACTCGCTTGAGCCCAGGAGTTGGAGGTTGCTATGAGCTGTGATGCCATGGCACTCTACCC
>CAUYQV010017642.1:0-14392 GCA_963574575.1 Galagoides demidoff
CCCAGGCCGATTTCTTCAAGTGTTTTCCCTCCACTTTCTTCTAGTATTTTTATGGTTTCATGTCTTAAGTTTAAGTCTTTAGTCCAGTGAGAGTCTAACTTAGTTAATGGTGAAAGGTGTGGGTCCAGTTTCAGTCTTCTACAGGTTGCCAACCAGTTTGCCCAGCACCATTTGTTAAATAGGGAATCTTTTCCCCACTCAGCTGAAACTTTTTAAGCCAGAAAAGGATGGTCTCTGGACTTTAACCTTCTTAAACAAAACAATTTTCAGGCCAGAATCCTGTATCCCACTAAACTGCATTTCATTTCTGATGGAGAAATCAAATATTTTGCTGACATCTAGATTTTGAGGAAATTTATCATAACTAGACCAGCTCTACAGGAGGTACTCAGACTTATTCTTCACAATGACCAGCATGATGGTTTATCACCAAAGTAAACACACCCAGAAATTAAAGAACAAAGCAGAGCTTCCAGGATGGTGCAAGGGATAAAAATAAGCTCTGGACCTCTAAAAAATGAGATAACCAATACTCTACCATACCTATTGATTCTCTCAGTAAATAGGAATGGCTTGAATTCTCCTTTAAAGAGGCATAAGCTGGCTGATTGGATACAAAAGCTTAAGACCAATATCTGTTGTCTTCAAGAAATACATCTAACCTCTAAGGATAAAATAAGTCTCAGGGTAAAGGAATGGAAAACAATAACTCAGGCAAATGGAAATTAAAAAAAAAAGCAGGGGTTGCAATCTTATTTGCAGATACTATTGAATTTAAACCAACAAAAATAAGGAAAGACAAGGAGAGGCAGTACATATTGTTCAAGAGAAGTATACAATATGAAGATATTTCAGTAATTAACATATACACACACAACCTAAATGGCCCTTGATACATAAAATAATTACTATCTGATCTGAACAATATAATATCTTCCTGCATCATAATAATTCAAGATTTTTAACACCCCTTTGACAATACTCGGATCCTTCAAGCAGAAATTAAACAAAGAAAAAATGGAATTAAACATGACCCTAGAAAAAAAATGGACTTAGCAGATACATACAGAACATTTTATCCTAACAAAATAGATCATCCTCCAAAAATGATCATATTTTAGAACATAAGTCTAACCTCAATAAATTCAAAGAATAGAAATTATTCCTTGCATTTTCTCAGACCATAATGAAATAAAAGGTTAACTTAACAACAACAGAAATCTTTATACCCAAAGAAAGTCATGGATACTAAATAAACTTATGCTGAATGATAGTTGCATCAAAGATGAGGTTAAGAAGGAAATTATTAGATTTCTTGAAAAAAGTGATAATGAAGCCAAAAACTATCAAAACCTGTAAGTACTGCAAAAGCAATCCTAGCAAGCAAATTTATAATAATAGATGCCTTCATCAAGAAAACAGAAAGAGAGCAAGCCAAAAACCTAATAAGCTGTCTTAAGAAACTGGAAAGGAAGAACAATTCAATCTCAAACCCAGCAGAAGAAAAGAAATAACCAAAATTAGAGCAGAATTAAATGAAATTGAAAACAAAATAATCATTTGGAAGAAAGGGAAAAAAAGTTGGTTCTTTGAAAAGATTAATAAAATTGATAAACTCTTGGCCAGACTAACCAGAAACAGAAAAGTAAAGATCTCTAATAACATCAGTCAGAAATCAAAAAGGGGAAATAACAATAGATACCACAAAAATACAAAAGATCTTCAATGATTACTACAAAAAACTCTATGCCCAGAAATATGAAACTGCAGAAGAAATGGACCAATACCTGGAAGCATGCCATTTTCCTAAACTCAACCCAAAAGAATTAGAAATTCTGAATAGATGTATATTAAGACTGAAATTGCATCAGTGATACAACATCTCCCTCCAAAAGAAAAGCCCTAGGTCAGATGGTTTCATACAAGAATTCTACTAAAGCTTCAAAGAGGAAGAAGTTCCTAAGTAGCAAAACCTATTCCAAAACATAGAGAAGGAATTAATCCTCTCTAACAAATTCTATGAAACAAATATCACCCTGTTTCCAAAACCAGGAAAGGACTCAATGAAAAAGAAAACTATGGGCCAATATCATTAATGAATATCAATCTAAAAATATTCAACAAGATCCTAGCAAACAATACAGTGACATATTGAAAAAAATGATATATCATGATGAAGTAGGTTTTATCCTAGGGATGCAAGATTGGTTCAACTTATGCAAAACCTTAAATGTAATTACTATATAAATAAAGTAAAAAACAAAGACCACATGATACTCTTGTATCATTGATGCAGAAAAAGCTTTTGACAATATCTGGCATCCTTTCTTGATAAAAACACTTAAGAAAATTGGATGGTGGGACATTTCTTAACCTACTAGAGACCATCTACAACAAACCCACAGCCAATATCATATTAAATAGAGAAAAACTGAAAGCATTTCCACTCAGATCTGGAGCTAGACAAAGATGCCCATTGTCATCTCTGCTATTCAACATAGTACTAGAAGTCTTAGCCATTGTAATCAGGCAACAGAAAGAGATGAAGGACAGAGGAGGTTGAACTCTTGCTCTTTGTGGGTGACATAATCTCATACCTGGAAAATCCCAGGGATTCAACTACAAAGCTCTGAGAAGTGGTTAAGAATATAGTAGAATCTTGGGATATAAAGTCAATGTCCACAAACCAGTAGTCTTCATATATGCTAATAACAATCAAGCTGGGAATAAAATCAAAGACACAATACCTTCTACAGTAGTTCCAAAGAAGATGAAATACCTGGGAATATATGTAACAAAGGATGTGAAGGATCTCTATAGAGAGAACTATAAAACACTGAAAAAAGAAATAGCAAAAGACATTAACAAATGGAAAGAACATGGCATGCTCATAGCTGGAAAGAATTAACATTGTTAAAATGTCCATACTACCCAAAGAAATCTGCAGATTTAATGCAATCCCCATTAAAGCACCAATGTTCTTTGAAGAACTTGAAAAAATAGTACTTTGTTTCATATGGAACCAGAAAAAAACTGTGAACAGCCAATACAATTCTTAGAAGTAAAAACAAATCTGGAGGCATTACATTACAGACTTCAGGTTATACTTCAAGTCTATAGTGATCAAAATAGCATGGTACTGGCACAAAGACAGAGGTATAGGTCTATGGACAAGCATAGAGAATCTAGAGACGAACCCAGCCACATACAGCCATCTGATCTTTGATAAATCAAACAAAAGCAAGCACTAGAGAAAAGAATTTCTATTTAATAAATGATGCTGGGAGAACTAGTTAACCACGTGAAGAGGACTTAAACTGGACCCACATCTTTCACCATTGATAATAATTGACTCTCACTGAATAAAAGCTTTAAATTTAATAAAGCTTTAAATTTAATACATGAAACAATAAAAATTCTAGAAGAGAATACAGAGAAAATGCTTGACAAAATTGGCTTGGAAGAAGAGTTTGTGAAGAAAACCCCCTTGGCAATTGCAGCAACACTGAAAGTAAATAAATGGGACATGATCAAGCTAAGAGGTTTCTGCACAGCTAAGGGTACCACAACTAAAGCATACAGACAGCCTTTGGAATGGGAGAAGATATTTGCATGTTATAAAGTTGACAAAGGGCTGATACCTAAAATCTATAGAGAACTCAAGTTAATCAACAAAAGAGCAAAGAACCCCATTAAAAAGTGGGCAAGAGACTTAAACAGAAACTTCTCTGATGATGACAGATGAATGGCCAAAAAACACATGAAAAATTGCTCATTGTCTCTAATCATCAAAGAAATGTAAACCAAAACCACTTTGAAATATCACCTAACTCCAGTGAGATTAGCCCACATCACAAAGTTCCAAATCTATAGATATTGGTATGGAAGTAGACAGAAGGGAACACTTTTACACTGGTGGTGGGACTGCAAACTAATCCAACATTTATGGAAAGAATTCTTAAAGAACTAAAAGTCGACCTTCCATTTGATCCTGCAATCCCATTACTAAGCATCTCAGAAGAACATTTGTACCCACTAGAATGTTTATTGCAGCTCAATTCATAATTGCTGAATTGTTGAAGCAACCTGAGTGCCCATCAACTCATGAATGCATTAGCAAACTGTGGTATATGTATACCATGTAGTACTATTCAGCCATAAGAAAATATGGAGACTTTATATCTTTTGTATTTACCTGGATCAAGTTGGAATACATTCTTCTTAGTAGTATCATAAGAATGGAAAAACAAGTATCCAATGTACTCAATACTAATATGAAAACAGTATATACACAACTACATGCCCACTTGAAAGAAAAAACACAAATATAGTCTAGCAAGGGTGAGGGAAGAGGAAGGGCAATTTTCGGTTTCTCACCTAATGTGTACAATGTGAGGGTCTTCATTATGACCCCTGGGTGAAGGGCTCAACTATTACTTGAACTTTACCTTAGAATTGAAAACAATGTAACCTAAACATTTGTGCCCTCATATTAATTAGAAATAAAAAGGGAAAAAAATTAAAATGAATGTAATTAATAAAAAGAATATAATACCATTTGTAACCCCTGAAGAAAACATATCTAGAAATACACTAAGGGTGAGAGATCTCTATAAGGAGAACTACAAAACAATGATGAAAGACATTGTAGATAACAAAAACGGGCAAATATCCCATTATCATGAATTGGGAAGATCAATATTATCACTATTATTAAAATATCCATACTCCCCAAAGTGACTTACAGATTCAATGTAATTCCCATCAAAATACCAAAGGCATTTTTCAAAAAATTAGAAAAACAATCCTAACTTCCATATGGAATAAAAAAAGAACCTGAATAGCCTAAGTAAAAAGAACAAATCTGGAGGCATCACATTACCCAACTTCAAATTATATGAAAAGGTTATACTAACCCCCAAATCATGCTAGTGGCATAAAAGTAGACACATAGATCAATGAAACAAAATAGAGAACCTAAGCAGACAAAAATATATTCCATAAAGATGCCCTATTCAATAAGCTGTGTTGGGAAAATTGGATAGCTATGTGCAGAACAATGAAACTGAATCCCTGTCTCTCACCATATCCAAAAATTAACTCAAGGTGGAATGAAGACTTAAATTTAAGATGTGAAGTAATACAAATCTAGAAGAAAACTTAAGAAAAACTTTTAGATGTTGGCCAAGGCAAAGAATTTATGACTAAGACCCCCAAAGGGAAACGCAACAAAAGCAAAAATAAATAAATGAGACATAATAAAACTAAAAAGTTTCTGCACAGCCAAAGAAATAATCAACAGAGTAAATAGACCTTCTACAGAATAGGAGAAAATATTCACAAGTATACATCTAACAAAAAACTAATATCAAGAATCTATAAGGAACTCTAATAAACCAGCAAGAAAAAAACCCTCCAAATAACCCCATTAAAAAGTGGGCAAAAGATATTACTAGACATTTTCAAAAGAAGATATATAGATGGACAACAAATACATGAAAAAATGTTTAACACCACTAAATCATCAGGGAAATGCACATTAAAACCGCAAGAAGATACCTACTTATTCTGATTCAAATGGCCATTATAAAAAGTAAAACAAAACAAAACAATAGATTTTGGCATGGATGTGGTGAAAATGGAACACTTATATACTGTTGATGGGAATGTATATTGGTACAACTTCTGTGGAGATCAGCATCAAGTTTCTCAAAGTACTAAAATAGATATATCATTTGATTCTGCATCCCACTACTGGGTATTCCCTAGAGGAAAAGAAATCATTGGTATCAAAAAGATATGCTCATATGTTTATTGCAGCACAATTCACAATTGGACAGATAATGGAATCAACCTAAGTGCTCATCAACTGAGGAGTGGTTAAAGAAAACGTACATGTGTATCATGGAATACTACTCAGCCATAAATAATAATGAGATAATGTCTTTTGTAGAAACTTGGGTGGAACCGCAGACTATTATGCTAAGTGAAGTATCTCAGCAATGGAAAAACTAATACAGCATTTACTCACTTATAAGCGGTAGCTAAATGATAATGTCTATATGAGTCACACAGAATGGTATTAATGGAGTTTGTAGATTGAGAAGAGGTGATGGTGGGAGGGGAGTAAGAGATCACAATTGATCTCTTACTCCTATTAGATACAATGTTTTAATCCATTACTTGGGTGATGGATACACTGAAAGTCCTGACTTCACCCCTATGCAATTTATCCATGTGACAAAAAACCATTCTACTCTCTAAATCAATTGTAATAATTTTTTAAAAAGTCTTGTTCTTTGCTTATTGGTAGAACCACTTCCTCATCTGTTCAAATTTTATCATAAAATTGCAGCAATTCTGTCACATCTTCAAGCTCCACTTCCCATTCTAGTTCTTGTGTTTGCAATTACTCCCTTCACTGAAGTCCTGAGCCCTTCAAAGTCATCCATAAAGTCTGGAATCAAGAGTCCTTTTTAGAAAGTTTTCAATTTACTTTCCCCAGATCCATCAGAGAAATCACTGTCTATGGCCGCTATGGCCTTATACACGTATTTCTTAAATAATAAGACTTAAAAGTCTAAATTACTCCTTAATCTATGGGCTGCAGAATAAATGTTGTGTTAGCAGGTGTGAAAACAGCATTGACTTTGTATATCTCCATCGGAGTTCTTGGGTGACCAGGTGCATTTTCAAAGAACAGTGAGATTTTGAAAGAAGTATTTTTTGAGCCATAAGTCTCAACAATGGGCTTGAAATATTCAGTAAATCATGCCATAAATGTGTAGGCTGTCATCTTTGTTGCTCTATTTTTAGATAATAGAAATCTAGTGCCATTCTTAATGGTTCTAGAATTTTTGGAATGGTGAATGAGCATTGGTTCCAACTTAAAGTGATCAGCTGCATTAGTCCCTAACAAAAGAGCCACCCTGTTCTTTGAAGCTTTGAAGCCAGGCTTAATGTTTCTTTTCTGGCTATGAAGGTACTAGATGACATCTTCTCTCAATGGATGTTCATCTGTATTGAAAATCTATTGTTTAGCATAGTCACCTTTATCAATGATCATAGCTAGATCTTCCAAATGACTTGCTGTAGATTCTACATGAGCACCTGCTATTTTACCTTGCTCTTTTATGTTGTGGAGACGGCTTCTTACCTTAAACCTCATGAGCCATCCTCTGCTAGCTTCCGACTTTTATTTTGAGGATTCCTCACCTTTTTCAGTCATCATAGAATTGAAGACAGTTAGGACCTTGATTTGAATTGATTAGCTCTTAGCTTAAGGGCATGGTAGCTGGTTTGATCTTCAATCTAGACAAACTTTCTAGAACTTTCTATGGATCAGCAATAAGGCTGTTTTCTTTTCTTATCTTTCATATGTTCATTGGGGAAACACATTTAATTTCCTTCAAGAATTTTTCCTTTTCATTTATAACTTGGCTGTATGGTGCAAGAGGCCTAGCTTTTGGCCTATCTTGATTTTCTACGTTCCTTTGTCTCTGAACTTCAATCATTTCTAGCTTTTGATTTAAAATGAGCAACATGTGACTCTTTCATTTGAACACTTAAAGGTCATTGTAGGATTATTAGTTAGCCTAATTTTAATATTTTGAAATTGTGTTTTAGGGAATAGGGAGTCCTGAGGAGAAGGAGAGAGAAGGGAATGGCCAGTGAGTAGAGCAGAAAGAAGTCATAACATTTACAGATTAAATTCACTGTCTTAGATAAGTGTGGCTTATTGGCACCCTAAAACTATTACAACAGAAACACCAAAAATCATTCATCACAGATCACCATTGGTATAATAATAATGAAAAATCTTGAAATACGGTGATAATTACTAAAACATAACACAGAGACATTAAGTTGGCGCTTGATGTTAGAAAAATGGTACTCATAGACTTGCTGGAAGCAGGGTTGCCACAAACCCTCAATTTGTTCGAAAAAACACAGTATCTGTGAAGCCTGGGAAAGTGAAGTGTAATAAAATGAGGGTTCCTATGTGTGTGGGAATATGAGCGCACACATGCACACATAAGGCCATAGAAAAGCAAAATACACCATTTTTAACTGCTTGTTTTTAGATAATGGTTTAGCTTCTGAATTCTTTAACTAGCTAATTATTATTTTTATAACTGGAAGATGTATAGCAATAATTTCATATCTGTTTAGAAAATTATTTTTTATGGTTTCTAAAACTGGTCTTTCTATTCGTTACCCTGCCTACCTTATAGATTGTTACAAAGGTAAATATTTTGTAGGTATTTTGAAGATATTAAAGTATAAATCTCTAGAAGAATACCAAGGATTACTTTTATGGGGAATAAAAATAAACCATAGCTGTGTGCTTATTAAGTGCTTCCTTTTCCCATCTTGCTTCATGGTTTTCCTTCAAGCCACTTCTCAATATAAAATGGATAATAGTGTATCCATTTTTCTAAATTATCAAATTGACAGTGAAATGGTTCTTCCCACCATCTTTGCACTCTGTAAACAAACACCTGACCTTTTTGACCCAGAAGCCTATTAGCCTGGTAAATCTGCCTTTAATGGCTTTGTTAGTTAGAGTTAGAGTAGAAAGCACACCTCCTGGTTTCTGTGTTTGGCTCTATAACTCATGCTGAATAAGATCTTCACCTTGACACACACTTCATTTTTTTTCCTGGATACTGAGTGTTATGATAGTCCATGCATGGAGGAGATGTGAGTGGCCATGGATAAATCTTTACATTAAAGAGAACCTTTGGGAGGTGATACAATCCCAAATTTCTGTCACCTTAGTTCCGCACCATCTGAAATTTGTTTCTGTTGTTTAATCCAAGAATTCATGCAGTGCAAACAGTGTAAGGTACATTAAAAGTTTTGTTTAAAAAATGTTTTTCCTTTTGTTATGGAAAGCAGGATGCAGGATTTAAGAAATCATTGTTTGCAGTCCCAACAACAGTGTAAAAGGGTTCCCTTCTCTCCACATCCCTGCCAGCATCTGCAGTATTGGGATTTTTTTGACGTAGGCTAGTCTTGCTGGAATTGAAACACATTTCTTCGTAGTATAATATCACAAGAATGGAAAAACAAGCATCCAGTGTCCTCAATACTAATATGAAACCAATATATGAACAACTACGCCCCCACCCAAAAGAAAAACACAAGTATATTCTGGTGAGGGGGAGGGGAAAGGAGAGAAAGAGAAAAGAGGAGAAAGGGAGGTGATTGGCATCATCTCTCCTAAGGTGCACAATATGAGGGTGTTCAGCACAACCCCTGGGTGAAGGGCTCAACTACAACTTGAACTATATGTACCTTAGAAATAAAAACAATGTAACCTAAACATTTGTCTCCTCATATTAATCTTTGGCTTGCTGAACCTTATAGCGAACAAAATAGGATAGACGGTTGGTATGCTTTTTTGGATGATAAATCAGAAATAATCAAGACCCAACATTTCAGACACCTGTGCTTCTAATGCTAAGAGGCAGTTTGAGGGAGATCTGGCCCTCTTTCCTCCTTCTTCCCCAGTGAAATCCCTGTCATCAGAATCTATCACAAAGATAATTTACTCTTAGAATAAAAAAATGAAATGAAGAACAATATTCTAACTGTCATGGATGGGCTGGGAAGATCCTTCTGTTTGTTTGTTTGGGTAATTTAGTTGCCCACATGTGTACAGTTCTTCCTTCAGCATTTGGGCATTGAATAAAGGCCCACTTTTCCAGCTGAGTTGACCAAATCCAAGAAGTCAGTTTCTTACTCTGAATAGTAACAGAGAGGGTCCCTGTGGATTGCTTCATTTTCACACACCAACCTGGTAGATTGAAGATCCTGTTACCTGTTGCTTATGTGTAGATCTGGCAACATGCTTCCCTGTTTCCTAGTGTTGAAAAGATTGAGCTACAGACTCCAGACACTTCTTGATGCTAGGGGATCCGAGCTGCCATATGTACAGGGACGGAGCCTGGGGAAATCTGAGAGGAAGTTTCTGCAGTCTTATTCTCAGTCAGCTGGAAGACGACCAACTTACATATGCCTTACATTAGTAAAGAAACAGACTTTCAAACATCAGAAGCTCTATTTCCCATGCCATCCTCTGCTAAAAGATGTCTCGTGCAAATTACATTCAACAAGGCTAGTGTAATGGATGCAGGTGTAATTTTGATCATGTTAAGATGGCTAAAGGGACCCATAAATACATGAATCTTATTTTGGCAATTGCCACTTTCACCATGGAGTTACAGAAGTGACTTCACACACTTCAGACAAAGAAAATGGTAATCAAAACTGTTACTACTTGAGCTAGTGTGTGTGGCATCCCCACAGGAGCTGTCCTCTACAGCTTAGGCTCCATCCAGGCCTTCCCTAAGCAGACCTCCTCCTCTCCTAATTTCCAATCTTAACCATCAGCTGCTGAATACAAAAATGAAAATGACCTGCATACCCCAGTGAGGAAGAGAATAAAGGGAGAAAGATGGTTTGTACCTTATTCTTCAAAGTGTGGAGCCTTTACCAGCAATATTGATATCACCTGAAAGGTTGTCAAATATACAGACTCTGGGACCCCTCTTCAGAACTACTAAGTCACAATCTGCATTTCAAACAAGATCCTTGTGTGATCTGTATGTATAACATTTGAGAAGCACTGTCCTAGGAGGAGGGCTTTGGGTCAACGTACTTGCTCATGAGTACGTTTTCCCTGTGATTTTACTACCCAGTCCCTGCCCTCTACTAATCAGAAACTCATCTCTGCCTCAAATCTGAGTGATTTCATTAGTACTCTCTACTGTTGGGGAAGAATGATGGGGTAGGTAGGACAAAAACACCTGAAAGCTGCCCACTGCATACGGAAAATGGTGGTTCTAAGAAAATTATTTACTACAATATTTTTTTCAGCATGCTAATGTGCATTGTGTCTTCTAACAAGAACAGATAAATATGCAACAGTCCGCCAACTTTCAAATTGTAGAACTCTGTTTAGAGGGCACATCTATTAACACTGAATGTTTCTCAGAACACAGTATGGGAGGAGCCAGTCTCAGGGGAATCAAAGTTCTCCTTGGAATAGTAAATTGAAGTGCTTCATCCCTGTCCCTCCATCCTGATATGTGATTGTGTTTGTTTAATTGCCTGAACTTTGAATGTGCATATTTTCCAAGGATTGAGACACCAATAGTGAAGAGAACATCTTACGTAAGAGTTAGGAATGAAAGTTAGCACAGGAAGCAAAAATTGCCTTTTAGTCAATATTTTCTTTGAAAAAAACTTTAAAATATTACCACATGGCGGACTGACTCCCGAAGTCCAGGCAGCTCATCTTACCTCCTGCAGTGGCATATTTCATGATTTCTTTAGGTAAGTATTAGATCACACATTTAGATGCCATCTAGTTTGAAGCGCATGTGTCCTGAAACACTAGAATTGCACTAGTGTGATGAGATGCCCATGCTCTTAGGTGTAGGTGGGAACCAGGATGGATGGGGCAGCACATTCACGTCTTCTGTCCTGAGCTAAGAGCGGTGGGGGCATTTAGTGGAATGGCCCATGGAATAATCCATATTACTCAAATAGTTCTGTCTCTTTCTCAGTATATATTATTGAATTCACAGACATTAAATTTGTATTTGCTGCAATGCCTCTGTGTTATGCACACAATTTCAGAGAGGGTTTTTAACCCTTCTCAAAGACTGGATACTTGGATTTAAGGGATTCACTAGACAGCCTTTCAGAAATGTAATGTGGTCCAGACTCTTGTATTTAAAATATTAATGATTTTAGAATTTTAACAACAGTGATGTTCTAGTGAATATAGACCAATGAGCATATGAACCAGAATGCCAATTTGTGTTGAGAGATAGAGCCATTGCACAGACGAGAATGCTGGTGTCAGCAGATCTCTGCAATTTTCCGATAGGCAGCCAACATGGGAAGCCAAGTTATATTTCCAGAGGCAATTATAAAATATTCAATGTGAAATGACACCGGACCAAGGTCATTTGCTAAATGATTCTGGTGGATTAAAGAGTTAATTCATTTCCTAAGCAGGTGAGTCATCCTGCTGGCTTGTATTTTGCAGAGTCTGTGAGTTCAGCAGTTGGGGAATTGCATCGACCAATGATAGACCAATCACTTTCACATCCTCCTGAATTCACCTTTCTCCCTCACATTCACAAGGAACTGAATTTATGTGAGTCTCCGGTGAGAACATAATAGGGTTCAGTGCCCAGCACTATTACTGTTTTTCCTTTGTGTTTCCTTTCTATAAAGAGTGGAGGGCCTTTGCCAACCCACTCTATTTACTTTGTTAGCCAAGTCTATGAACTAAGCAGGGGAAAATTATAGCCTTAGAGCCACTACCTGATAGACACACTAAGATTTTGGATGATATTTTCTTTTAAAAGGCCTCATTTGACAGGATGGAGGACTGAGCAGTTCAATAGGCTCTCCTTCCTGCCCTCCCTTTGAGGGAAATACACCAACCCTGTAGCCACGATGATCCTCAGCTATTGAGATAAAGGAAGCCATTTTCCTCTTACCCCATAAAGCTCACTTCCTTTCTCTTTTTTTCCAGAAGCACGGAACATTGACCATATAAATATTTCTTCATATTCTCATTTCTATCAATCGAACTAAATGTGGCCTAAGGCACAAATTGGCAAAAATTTTCTGTAAAGGGCAGATTGTAAATATTTTTGTCTTTCTTGGCCACACAGTCTTTGTCTGCTCCTGAGTTCTGCCTTCACATTTCAAAGGCAACCACAGTCAGTACATGACTAAGTGAGCATGGCTGTGTTCCAATAAGTTCTGTTTTGGGGCAATGAAATTAGAGTTTCGTGTATTTTTTATGTGTCACAAACTATTCCTCTTTGGATATTTTTTAACCATTTAAAAATCTAAACCTATTCTTAGCTTATGAGCTACATAGAAAACAGGTGGTGGGCTATGGTTTGCTGGTCCCCTAACTAAGGAACTGGTTAGTTTCCCCACCTACATTATTGTTTTGTCTTGCTTCTGGTTTGGTGACTGGAAAAAGTTGGACACATTACTTGTTTCATGTTTTAGACTTGAAACATGGGAGGTGGGATCATTTAGCAATTATGACATTGGGCTTTATGATTAGAAACCACCAAATTCAAATTATGGTTCAAAACAAGTAAGTTCAACTTCTTGTTGAACAGCAACTAATTATGACATTGGGCTTTATAATTAGAAACAGCTAAGTTCAAATCATGGTGCAAAACAACTATGTTCCAAGTTTTCTGATCCATAAAATTCATACTTTTATGATTCGTGGGATTATATGATAGTAAGTGTTCAACATAGTGTCCACCTTATAGTGTTAATATACAGTCACTATAATTGTTACATTGTTATTGTAGTTAAGGGGTCTGTGCTTTCCATTTCTAATTCTTTGACTCCTTTTAACTGCGGCAGCCCACTCCCCTTCTGAGCCTCAGTTTTGAAATGAGAGGGCCTTTAATCTAAACCTCAGATCTAAGAATGTTTATGATTCTTTCTGCTTGTAATACATAGTATAGCCTCTTGGATTATCGCTGGATTGTCAAGTAAATTAAAGATAATTGTTACTTAAAAGAAAATATGTTCTAAGAGTAGATGTTGAGTTTTTGGAAGGCAGCTCTGTGTTTGTGAGAAAGGGGGTGGGAGAGCTGGAGGAGTTTTTATACTGGTGATTTATATTGAACAGAAGCATTGATTTGTTGCCTCTTCTTCCTGGGCTAGTTGACAGTTGGCATGAAACAAAATTCCTTTGGATTCCCAGGAGACAGGTGCCATTATCTGGAGAAGAATTTGGCACTCACTGGGCTCCTCGGTACTTCAGCTAGGATGCCATGATGTTTATGAAACTCAATTTGAAGAACCCAGGTGAGAAAAGACCCACGAAATGAAAAAAAGCCTCCAAAGGCAGATAGCCTAGCTTCCCCAGCTAAGCGAACTGTGCCATCCAATTATTTCCAATTACAATTGCATTTCTTCCTTTTATGTTTTCTACGCTGATATCCAAGTTGCTAATGAAGCCGGCCCCCGCTTTATGATCCCTATTGTTGCGACTTGCTGGGCTTAATTGTTTTGTCTCCATAACAGACAGACATTCTGAACAATTAGACAATAATAAGGAAGCAAGATGGGGAAATGGCTTAGATTTTTTCATTTTAATTATGCTGATAGTGCACCCTACAGCTCTGAATCAATGCTGAAGTGCTATTTTTGATAGCATTCAATAACATCCAACTAGAGCTAATAAATTTATATTTCTAATGCAAAAGAACCCCCTACTCTGTCTCAACCAATTGTTGCTTTTTGTACAATAGAATACATTCTAGTGGCACCTTCAGCTTCCTTCCTAACAGTCCTCTTATTCTGTTACTCTGGTTTTACATGTAGG
>CAUYQV010017643.1:0-17704 GCA_963574575.1 Galagoides demidoff
GGGCGTTGTGGCGGGCGCCTGTGGTCCCAGCTACCTGGGAGGCAGAGGCAGGAGACTCGCTTGAGCCCAGGAGTTAGAGGTTGCCTTGAGCTGTGATGTCATAGCACTCTACCCAGGGGGATAGCTTGAGGCTCCGTCTCAAAAAAAAAAATCAAATGGAGATAATAAAATGCATTCTAATTCCCTTTAACCATGAGAAATGCCAATTTCAGGAAATTATCCAGACCCAGAGTCATATACCCAGTAAATCCCTTCACTATGATATTAATTTATCTTCAGAAATATTGATTTGAGTACAACTTTTCAAGATCTCCATAGAAATTTGACAGTTACATAAATATAAATTTGAACCATTCCTTCTCTGACATGGTCATTTTATGATATCAGAATTATAAAATTACTAATGAATTTGTTTGAAGTTTGCTTGGCATAGCCTAGTAGTTTCTGAATGATTATTCCTCTGCAAATAGCTAGAACAAATGAGGAAAATATATCTGGTCAAATTTTTTTATCTAGAATCTTATGTGAAATAAAACTTCTTGATATATAGAAGGATAAAACTCTAACCTAATGTCAGTGTCATTGACAACTTAGTAACCAGTCCTTCATCATAAGCATCTCCCCTAAAAATAGCTATTTATGCATAGCTAGATAAAATTTACTTTTTTCTCTTTAAATATATATGAGTACTCAATATCCTTTCCTGAGTCAAGCTGTACCAATCATTGAAAAAGATAAATTAAAGTTGTATTAAACTATTTCTCCTTTGGCCTTCTTGTAAGTGTGAAATTCCCTCTGTGCCTTGGATTTGGATTTGGGAGACTAAGTAACCAAATGCCTTTTATATCGCTTCTGGAATTCCTGAATTTAAATATATTCAGTGATGTTCAATCTGCATGGCCAACATATTTAATGAAAGTAGCAGTATCAGTAACACAGATAAGGATATGCTTTGGATTCATCATTAATATCAAAATTCACTTTCAAACAAAGGGAAGCCTTCAAGAAAGACATAAATCTTTTTATGTGTGCTTTTTATACTGAAATTCTATTATTCATTTGAAAGTATCGATTTAGTATTGCAGGTATTAAATACAGTGCCAGAAAGAGTAATATAGCATCTGAGAGCGCTAAAAGTTCTCATTTCTGTACTATCATGTCAAAATCTTAAAGCATGAATTTAAACTTTAATAATAAAGCCATAATAATGAGTGAAATGTTGATTTTTGTGTCTAAGAAGTTCATTCTACAATGGAAATATTTAGCATCAACCAAATATTGATTCTAAAACTCACCCTTTTGGAATTTGGCCAAAATTTAATTTGCTGAGCCTCTAGATAAAAAGGGAAGGCAGGAAGGCAGGTAACTGTAATTCGTTACTTTTTTAAATAAAAGCACTTCAGATCACAGTTCTTGGGAGAGATTTCCCTTTTAATAAAAATCATCATCTTATCCTTTGTTCCATCAAAGAAAGGGAAAGCAGAAATCCGTACTAGAAGAATGAGCCCGGGAGGGCCACCAGGTTAAGCCATGTGCATTAGGATTTGCAAAATGAATGGGCAGCAGAGACAGCATCTTTAGCAGGCTAGTAAATAGCGCCCACCAACTTGAGAATGGTAAGATCTGCAACACTGCCTTTAACTGAAGTGAAACCCAATGGATGGATAATCAGAGCCATGGTATATAATCAAGTCTCTGCTAGTAATGGGTCTGTGACTATGGCCAAGAACATATGAGCATTCATAATTGAAGATTTCATTCTACACTTGCATTTTAATATGCAGAATAGAAACAACAGATTTAGGAGTAAATGTTTGCACTTCTGTGATAGTGATATTTTGTTTTCCTCTAACATTTCATCAAAGGAATATTAGCAACTTCTAACTTCACCCCTCAAGTGGAGATATATATTTTATAGACGGAATGTCACTTTGTGGCCCTGGGTAGAGTACTGCGGCATCATAGCTCACAGCAACCTCAAACTCTTGGGCTTAAAAGATCCTCTTGCCTCTGCCTCTCACGTAGTCCACCACAACGTCTGGCTATTTTTAGAGATGAGGTCTTGCTCTGGCTCAGGCTGGTTTCAAACATGTGAGCTCAGGCAATAAATCTCCCTCGGCCTCCCAGACTGCTAGGGTTACAGGCATGAGCCCCCGGGCCCTGCCAAGTGGTTCTTTATAGTGTCAGATTCACTATACATGTAGTAATCCCTTCTAAGAGTTAAGTATTATATCTACTCAGGATAAATGTTGGATAATGTTCCCTTCAATTATGGTAGGAACCAGTTGAAACAATTTAACACATTATATTTGACACCTGAGCAGAACATATCCTCCATAACAATACCAACCAGTGAGACAGTGACATAATAGATTTAATCCCTTAAAATATCTCTTTTATTAAATTATATTGCATTTAAGTAGACATCATTCAATAGAGCATCTTCTGATAGACCTACCAGTTTTTTGTGAGTTTTCTTAAGAGTTCGCTATTTCTTTATTCAGGGTAGAGGTTAGAGATTGAATCTTCATTTTGCTGGTTTGTGCGCATAGAACAGTATCGATCTAGAATTAAGCAAATTTAGAGTATGTTGATTAGTAAGTTACCACCACATCAAAATGATAAAACTTCTACAACTATGAAATAAAGAAACAGAAAGTAAACAAGGAACCTACTTTAAAGAAAATAGACAATGTCATGTTATTATTATATCAAATATCTTAATTTAGGAACCATAGTGAACTATGAAGTACTCTGCCTTTAAAATTATGATATAACTTTATAGAATATGTCTATGGAGATTTTTATATCGTACAATCATTAAAACACATAAATAAAGATGACAATGAGATTATAATAGGATAATCACATTATTATGTGTAATTAGTCTTAAATCATAACAGTTCAGTGAAAGCTAATAACTGATAATGCTATTGCAGACAAAAGTTGAAGTAAAAAATATTTGTCATGTGTAATGTATATTAATTGCTCATATAACAATTTCTTATAATACTGAATAACTATTATTTTGTGGTGTGTGAATGAAAATTGAATACAGTACTAATAAATGATGTTTCTGCTTCTACTTTTCTAGGTCTCAGGGTAGTGAACTACTTCTTTGAATTCCTAACCTGTGAGTTCATGGTAAGATTATATATAATGTATACCAATATATACTAATATACCTAATTTTAAAGTTATTTTCTTTTTATTGCCTCTGTTTTATAATGTCCAGTATTCAAAAATGGAAGAAATTGGGATAATTCATTTGATATTTTCCCATAAAGGTTAAAGGAACTCTATGATGTTTTCTTTCCAAATGTTTATGTTTCTGGGAGACGATAGTAATAAAGTTATTTGACACTGTCTTTGATAGGTTTCTAAGTGAATTTGGAGGCATAACTCAGAAAGGTAAAGATTTATACCATAGGAAAAAAGGTTTTTAGACATGAATGACAATTTTAGATATTAAATTTTTCATTCTGAAGTCTATTTGATGCCAATGAATAGAGGCAATGAGTTATTGAAAGTAAAATGTATTTTATCATCTGTCAAGATTTATCAAAATTGGGTTCCCCTTTGAAAGTTTGATGTTAGAGCTTCGGGGAGTTAAAAGTAAAATAAATAACTATGGAAATAAAATGATAAGAAATAACAAGTGACTTCTATGGAAATTTTGATGCATTATTTATTTCTTAACTTCTGTGGTTAAATTCATTCAGCAATATTTCTTGTAAACATGAATCTGATTTATACTAATAATCGGTTACCATAGAATATACATAAACATGAGTTTATTTGTGTTACTGTGAAACTGGTAAAGTTTATTTCTAATAAGACAACTTTCAGAGTTTTTCTGTTCCTTAATAGTAAATAATGAAGGCTTAGCAGTGTAATCAATATATAAAATCCAGATAATATATGCATTTCTATTATACATTTTATATTTTGAGAGAAATATTTTTGAAAACACAAAGGCAATTGATTAAAACTTTTGTTTATTTCACCATATAGCATTGAAATGTATCTTGAGGAAGCTATTTTAAGTGATATGGACAATAATATCTCTAAGAACTTGAAGTTATACATTTGATTCCTTTTTCTCAAAACAATCAACATAGTATTATTAAAAATAGGTGTCATATCAAAGCAAAGTGAAATTCCTCAGACCTATCGGGGGATTCTGCTGATAATGAGAGAAATGTTGATGCCTTACTCAGATGCATATAAAGTAATAATTTTATTCCCAAAAAGCCAGAAGTATACTTTTTTTTTTTTTTGAGATGGAGCCTCAAGCTATCCCCCTGGGTAGAGTGCCATGGCATCACAGCTCACAGCAATCTCCAACTCCTGGGCTCAAGCGAGTCTTCTGCCTCAGCCTCCCAAGTAGCTGAGACTACAGGTGCCCGCCACAACGCCTGGCCATTTTTTGGTTGCAGCCATCATTGTTGTTTGGTGGGCCCGGACTGGGGATTAGAACCCGCCACCTTAGGTGTATGTGGCTGGCGCCGTAGCTGCTTGAGCCACAGGCGCCGAGCCCAGAAGTATACTTTTAAGTTGTAAATTATGTTGCATAAATATACTTGAGTGAACTTTTTTTACAGAATTATTTCAACGTAGAAAATGGAATGATTGAAAAAATTAGTATCATCTCTGGTATTTTATACCTTGTTATGTAAATGTATATATAGAACATTATTTGTATTTTGTGTACAATCTCAGCAAATTATTACAAAATGGATCCATTCATATACCAACAGCCACATAAATTAAAAACCTGAAAACATAAAATGTTAGACTAACTTGAAACTCCTGTTATGTTCTTTATTAGCACTATACCCACAGAGCATAGCAATATCTCGACTTCTAGGTGTATACTGCGCCTCCTTTCTGTATCCTATAAATTACACAGTAGGCACTGTTTTGTTTCCTTTGTTCAACATTACGTTTGTAGGGTTGTTTTATGTACAGTGGTAAATCACTCGTGTTCTTTTTGGTGTGGTGTTAAACTGCGCGAACGTACCAAATTAAGGGCACTTTCTTCCACTGGTAAGCAGTTAAATGTCTTCCAGACTTTGGGGCCTATAAATAGTGGTGACATGGAAATCAAGATCTTGTCTTTTAGGGAGCATGTGTATACCCTTCTGGGGATATGGGATATGCATATGTTCTGCTTTAGAGATACTGACAGTTCTCCAAAGTGGCCATTAGTTTTTGAAAGCAGGTGTATGAGAGTTCAGATGCTGCTATAGAAAGTAACACTGGAGATTTTTCTCTCTAATTGTAGACATTTTTGGTGTGTGTTTGAGAGTGTTTTAATTGGAATCTCTTAAAGACTAATGTAGTAAGCACTTGTTTTCATGCTTACTTTTCATGTGGCTATTCTTTGTTTTTTAAGTGTCTGAAGACTTATGCCCCTTTTCTACTAATCTTTACTTTTTTATTGGATTATAGAGAATATATAAATCCTCTGTTGGAGATATACAGTGAGGTGTGTCCCTGCAATCCCCCAACAGAGGATTTAAAACCACCTAATAATAGCCAATTATTAAAGTGCCAAGAATTATGAGAGTTTGCAGTCTGCCATGGTAACAGGAAAGAATGAAATGGACTTTTGCAACAAGTCACATGGAACTGGAGGCCATTATCCTAAGTGAAGGAACTCAGGAAGGGAAAAATACATGCCACATGCTCTCACTTATAAGCTAAGCTATGGTTACACAGGGCAAAGTGGGATTGTGGACATTGGAGACTCACGAGGCAAAAAAGTAGCTGTGGATGAGGAATGAGAAATTATCTGCAAGGTACAATGTGGCCTACCTGGGTAATGGGCACACCAAAAGCCCAAACTTTACCACTATACGTGTAACAAAACTCAACTTGTACCCCTAAACCTATTAAAATAAAAAAAGGAAAACAAAGATAGAAAATCTGCCGTTGTAGAAGTATTTATAGCACTCACTTAGGGAAATACCAAAACTCTGGGCTTTATTTTTTCTTCTACAGATCTTGTGAAACATTTACCAGAACACTGCTAGATATTTACATTGTACATTCAACTCCTTAGTGGATTTTCTAATTACTCTCCTGACCGTGTCTATTGACACTTATGGCTTAATTTTGACTTATTCCTGTTTATTAGTTTTTTTTTCTCTTTCTATAATCAGAGCTTTTTTTGATTTTCCTGTGGTTTTTACCAATGCTTTATTGTTTAAAGTTTTGCATTTAATGGTCTCCAGGCATTATATTGTTCTGTGTTATAATCTTATACAAGATTACCTCAAGAGAGGTAGCTAGATATGTTTTGTTAGAATAGAAATTGCTCTGTGTATATATTAATATTTCATTGTAAAATTAATATTTAAATTTAAAGAATGACACTTATGTTTATTTAATAATGTAATATAGTTTTTAAGATAAGCAATTGGTAGTACTTTTTAAGTTGATGTATGCTGTTTTGCAAACCCATTATAAGTTTCGGAGACCACAAAAACATTACATGGCCAAAATTTTGAAAGAAAAACTCAACAGTATAACAAAATGATTTTACTTTAATCCTAAATTAATTATGATAATTTATTTTATGACATTTCATTAAATGAAACAAAAGTTTGCAATATAAATATTCTAGAGAAACATTAAACCTCTCAGAATATTAGGATAACTTTTAGGCACTCAAAATTATTGTTCAAATTTATTTATTGCTTTTAAAATAATTATGTTTAATAGATTGCATAAACATATAATAGTGATAATGATACAGCCTGAAGTATTAACTAGAAAATACTATTTTCTGCACCTTAATAAGATTTTGTTTTTCCTTGGAAAACAACAGTGCGTCACATATCTGCTTTGTGAATGATAGGAAGGGTGGTATAAAAATTAGTATTTCTTTCTTCAAATTCTGAGACAATTATGCTAATGTTATATTTTTGCCATAGTTTGTCCTATTATACATGTTTTTTTTAAATTGCATATATTTTCCTCATAAACTAATAATCTTGAATTAAATGCATTCATTTTACTTTATAATAATTAAAATTTTTGGAGCTGTAATGACACCTAATGGGATTACATGATTATTTTTGAACGAGAAGTGTAGTAACTTCAGCCTGCACATCTCACAATTAGAATGTTTGTAGTCCTCTCTGAGTCCTTCATCCAAATCACGTCATGACTTCGCAGTAATTCACAACATAATGGAAGTGCAATGGCAAACTGGATGATATGTTATTGTTAATATCAAATCTTCACAATATTAAAAAAAACCTTATGAAGAAATTTGGGGGATTATAGATTAAAATCCTTGAGGCTAAAATAAAATGGAATTTCATTAATTCATATATTTGGACATTTGAAACAGAGAGGATTTATTTTAAAGGGTTTTGGTTATTTTGTTTTGTTTTTGAGACTGTCTCACTATGTTGCCCTCAGTAGAGTGCCGTAGCATCACAGCTCACAGCAACCTCAATCTGTTGGACTAAAGCAATTCTCTTGCCTTAGCCGCCCGAATAGCTGAGACAACAGACACCCGCCACAATGCCTGGCTATTTTTAGAGACAGGGTCTCTCTCTTGCTCAGGCTGCTCTGCAACTATGAGCTCATGCAATAGACCCGCCTCGGCCTCCCAGAGTGCTCGGATTATAGGGGTGAGCCATCATGCCCAGTCCCTGTTTTCTTTTTAAACCTTTTTACCTATTTTGAGTAGCCAAAGATGATGAAATACAGAGTATATTAATTAAATGCTAATGAGGTGGTTTTTATTTTTGCTCTGTTATCAATCTCTGTAGCGTAATGAAACCAGGGAGAATGAAGGTGAAACACAGAATGCTGTCTCAGAGCCTTGAAGATGGTTCTAAGACCTTAAGTAGCACTAATACTTCTGAACCTCCATTAGCCATTCAAAATTTATAAAGATAATAAGCTTATTTGAGAAATAAAGCATAGGTTACAAGAATAAACAATTCAGGATTTATTTCACAAGTCCCTGAAGGTAAATGACTGGTGAAGGGGAAAATCCTGAGTACAGGTATTGATGCCCGTTAAAAATACTTTAATTTTTTCTCATAATGATGCTGGGGATGAGGACAAATGGAGTTCACAGACATGCAACTAGCAACCCTCACAAAGGAAAGTCGTGGAAAGTGAGGAAATATAAACATATTGCATGGTTTCATAGGAATTATTTGAAGTCAAAATTCAAAGATTGATTTACCCCATAAAGCTTTATCTGAAGACATAAACATCCTTTGGAAAGGCAGCAAGCAAGCAAATAGGAAAATACAATATGTTTAAGAAAATATATGACTAAAATGTGATCTAAATGAAATTTGATTTTAAGAACAATTATTGGATGCAAACCTATTCTCTATAATCACTGGGGTTTGGGGTTCCTTTTCAATAGTACACTGATTGAGCACATAGAACTGTTAAAGTACTGTTTGGTGGTGTGTTTTTTCCAGAAAAATATAGAGAGAAAATGGAGTTCTGCTTCTGATGGGCACTTTCAACTGATATTTATGAAAACTGTTTCAGTGATATGTGCCACGTATTTACTTATTATAAAATGCCTCCCCTAAATCCTTCAGTCTGAATGCATGTGGATTATCACCCCTACACACCTTTGGATGGATGGTTCCTATCTGGCTAGCTCACACATAATTCTGATTAAATAAATTATCCATCTGTGAATCCCCGAGGCTTAACTTTTAATACTTACTCTATATTATTTCCACACTATATCTACCTTTCACCCTGCCCCAACATGTCAGAAACAAGTAATTTAGTTGCTAAGACTTTTCCATTTGTCTAAAGGCGAACTTTATCAACCTTTATAACAATGTGTACGTTATCTTGCTCCCTGTTTGATGTGCTACGGATATCGGGGAGAATCAAGATTAGACTTTGTCGATCTGACTTGTTGATAATAAAGTGCTTTTTTGGGAGGGGGGGCTTTAAAGCATATTTAAGCTTACTAAAGCCTTTCGACAGAATATATTTAATTCTGGTAGTAATAAAATGGATGGGATTTCATTGTAAAGCTGAGCAGAATTCAGCTTCTAATATGTCAGCTTTACATGACAGACTATTAATAAACTGCCACGGTTATCACTTGATACCAATCTTTGGTGACTGCCTTTTTTTTGAACTTGAAACTCAAAGGTATTTTTTAAAGTAATCTTTACTTTGTGGACCAGTTTCTTCCTTTAAATACTATTTTGCTTTCCTCTGCTCCATAGAAAACATGGTGTTATTCATTGATTCAATCTAATTACACTAATAAATTCCAATAATCATAAGGGCGTTAGCTGAATTCAGACAGATGATGGGTTTTATTATTACTCTTATTATTTGATAAAGATGAAGACAATGGCAGAGTACAAATTAAGAAAGATAATTGACTTTAAAACTGGTATCACGACCACTTATTGATAAATTTAGAAAGTGAACAAAGTCTGTTTTCTCAACTAATCCTCCCCGAAACAAATGATTAGGTGACATAGTTTGCATTTCTAAGGTAAATTTCAAGTTGTAGTTGAGACTTCCACCCGGGGTGTGCTATATACTGATTGCATTTTCTCTCTTTTGCCCACCATTCCTTATAGACACCCATTTTCAAAGGTCCATACATTCTTTAATTCAAAAAAGCACAGTGAGCATCTGTAGGTATTAGATGGGCTGGTATTAGGACACAGTCAACAGGGAGTCTAAGGCATTTGCCCTGCTGGAGAGGGCAGGAGCTGTGGTCATCCTCTTACTACAAAAGGGTCTTCCCTCGGAGGTTCTCTGTGCTGTATGTATGTGTCCATCAAAAGCTATCCATCAGGGGAAAGCCAAGAGTTTCTTCCCATTAAGTTGTAATTAAAGGGTTGTAGACATAGCACATGATGACAGCAAAGAAAGTGTGTAGAATGTCAGAGAGAGAGAGAGCTAAGTAGGGAGAGAAACCTATAAATCCATAAAGGTATAGCTAGTGAATTGTAAATAGCACGTTTCCTCACTGCCATTGTTGGATGGTTAATGTGTAAACTGTTCATGTATTGGACAAAGCTAGAACAAAGAGTCCATGTTCTCAGCCAAGTATTAATCAGCACATGGGTCACTACAGAAGGTTGAGACAGACGGTAGTATGATCTCAGTAAATGCACGTATTACATGTCACTCTTCTGCACGATTCTATGCAAATAAAAGAAAGCTCTTTTTACAATTAAAACAATTGAATACATGAAGTGTATTAAAGATGAGGAAACAGAATATTTGTGGAACTTAAGACGTGATTTGCTTATAATCAATCATGTGACCTGACACCCACTTCATTCTCTCAGGTCTTCCAAATGTTCAAATAAAAACCAAGGAGGATATGCAGGGTACGTTTTGAATCCTTTCAAGCTTTAAATTTAATTATTCTATCAGTTGTGATGCTTTGAGCCAGGAGTCACAGGAAACTGACTTGGTTAGGCTCTAAGAATGGTTCATTATTAAACAAACAAGAAGTTAAGCAGTTGTAGAATTTCATGGGTGACTCACTGACATCATCGGGACCTATGTTCTTTCCATCTTTGTTCCCTGTCAAGAGTTTGTCCTTGGCCTGCTTCCCACAGTATTGAAAGTTGTCTGCTGTGATTATAGGTTTTACATCCAGAAACAAGATACCCACTGGGGGGGGGGGGGGAACTGTGCCTTCTTCATTTGCCTTTTAAGATGAAGGAAGCTTTTAGGATAATTCCATCCATATCCCGCCACATCTCTTTAATCAAATGTGCCCTGTGCCCTAACCTAAAAGGATCAATTATTGTTAGGTTAGACCAACCATGTTCACCCTCTACAGCTGAAAATGTGTTCTGTTTCCATGTAAGCTGCAGGCTGCATAGGAAAAGAACAAAAAAATAATAACACTAAAAAATTTCAAGTTCCCTTACTAGGAAGCAGAAAAGGAGGAATGGTTCTCCGCCAGGTAACCAGTGATAGCTGCCCTGTGTTGTGGGTGTTTTACATCCACCCTGAATTAAAACCTTATTTTCCCTAAGGCATAATAGATAGACTGTGGGTTTACTTTAGAATGAAAAGTCTTCAGGGATAATCAAATCAAATTCAACAGACAGTTCCCTGTGAAGTAGGCAATTCCTATTATTTACTTTCACGTCCATTCTCAAAATTCTTCAGTGATGCCTCATTTTCAAGGGAATCATTTTTAAAAGTACAGATTAAACTTTGGCGTCTCCCTCAGTTATGCTATGCTGTTCACACCCATGCCCACCTGCATGCACAAATGATTCATTCTCCATCTGCTGCCTCCCTCCGCCAGGCTGGTCTTTCAAAACAACAGTCACAGCAGGTCCCCCTTTGCCCCATCAGTCCTCCCTGTAACTCTCCTCTGACCACAGCCAACTCACACATGTTTGACTGTCAGAAAAGGTACAGTTTGTCCTTTATTTACCCAAGGCGCATCTCAAATACTACTTCCCCTGTGCAGTATTTTGTGAACCCTCGGGCTAACTAGGAAGTCCATCTTCCCATTGAACTTCAGTCACATTCCCATGAGATTAACTTACTATTTTGTATCTACTTGATGAATTCTCTCTGCACTGGACTTTCCATATTTTGAGGGTAAAGCCAGTGTCTTGCTGCCTTTGTATTTGACTCTGTAATAATCAGCATAAAGCAAGGTTTATTGTGTGTTTCCTAGAGTGTGTGCCTGAGCAACATAATCATGTTGTCAGTGTACATAAACCCAGTAAATATTTGGGCCACTTTTTATTTCTTTTACCATCATAAGAAAACAACGTCTCTTAGAAAAGTGCTTCTCAAAATTTCCTATACACATAGGAATATTTTTTGCCCCACCCAAAACTTAACTGGCAAAGGATGATCTATGTTTAAGGGCTTCTCAAAATTTCCTATACACATAGGAATATTTTTTACCCCACCCAAAACTTAATTGGCAAAGGATGATCTATGTTGAATATAATTAATAATGACCCGACTGACTAAAAGTCTACTGTTTCATTTTTTTTTAATTGTGCTGTTTTATATGCTATAGGGTTTAGTCTTTAAGACTGTTAAATATTTCTGTATTCCGTGTTCTAAAGCAGCCAGGATTTATTTAGCATAAAATAATGTTTATGTATCATTATGTAAAAGTAATCCTCCAAAAGAATCACCTTGCTTACCACGATCCCCCAGGAAAATCACTATAAACTCTCTAACAGCTTTCACTTTCTTAGAGAATGGAAAATAATCTGTGAGCATAAAAGTTGATACACAACACCATTGCTCATTGTTTTGCTCTTGAGTAATTAATTTAAGCTCATTATATGCTAAACAAAAACTGGGATCCTTATGGTTGTGTTATTATAATTTACCTTCACTGTTTTGCACAAATTATCTTCATCTCATCGAATTCAAGCCAGCTTGTAAGTGGACAGTAAAAGTCCATAATAATCATAGTTGAATTTGTGTTGTCCATTCATAAGTGTAACTAGAGTAAGAAAATTTTAGGTAAGTACTGGAAAGGCAAACAATACCCCAGCATGAAATTGCTGAAGAAGGAAAAATTTGCAGAAGAGAAACTTTGCAGGAGAAAAAAGCAAACCCTAGCTGCATAGCTAGGGTTTGCTTAGCATTTAAGCATAGCATTTAAGTTGTCATCAATGAAGAGGCAGCAATAAATGATTCATCCTGTGTCCATTGTAGCATATTTATAAATCCATCTGACACCTCTGGCCTATCAGAGAGCAGAAAAATGAAATTATACATTCCTTACTGTAGATGACACCATCAACAAAGGAGGTTTTTTGGGGGGTATTTGTTCATTTTCATTTATCTCATGTCTCTCCTTTCCATCCTGACAGCTCTAACTTACGAGGTGTCCCAAATCCCAGGAAGCAGAGCCAAAGTTTAATATTCTGTTGATTTTTGCCAAGGACATTTTGTTGGTTTTATAATTTCACATATATACAAACATACACACACACACACAAAGTTGAATAATATTTACAATTACTGGGAATATATAATGGTGGAAAAATCATAAAAAGTTATTTTAAAGAGACCTACAGCATATTTTTGATATTTGTAAATATTTGAAGCATTTTCTTATGTCTTTTTTCTTAAAAATATTAAAAATATTTTACATACTAATAAAAGGGTGACAATGTAAAGAACAAAAAGAAAAGAAAAAGAAAAACAGAAAGGAGAGTCATATTTCATAAATCTATCAGGATAATAGATTGATTTATGAAATATGAGATTCTGAAATACCAAGAAAAACTGGATTTTTATGCCTTCTTTCTCAGCCCAGTGTAGGTTTGAATATAGATGCCATAATTCAAAACATGCGATACTTTTCAATTGTAAACTTTATGAAGATTTTTAGTCATAAGAATTGTATATCTATTTTATTTATTTACTCTACTAAGCTTAAAAATATTCATTGAAGTTACAAATAGAGCGGGAAATTAATAAAATATCATGTAATTTTGAAGGTATCAATTTAAAACATCATTTCCACTTTACAAAAATATTTGAAGCATTTTCTGATGTCTTTTATCTGAAAAATATTTTACATGTTTACTAATATTGTGAAGTTTTAGTAAAATATTTGAGTGCTTTTTTTCTTTTTATCAAAGTTTTTTATTGGGTATATAGGATGAAGATAGTTAGGAAATGGGAGACATTGAGATAAAAGCAATTCAAAAACCAGATGTCATTAATTTAAATTTCTATGAAGCAAATACTACATGTCCCATAATAGGTTGGCCTTGGGTGCCCTGCAAAAGAAATATAAGATACAAGTCTCTGTTTTGCTTAGCTTAGATTCTAGAGGCAGAACAAAAAATAGCCTGAGAAGTAAAATCTAAATGTGAAACTGTGTATTTTTTTCTAAACGGTAATAAATCCAAAGAGAATCACTTTTCTGTGGATTAGATTTAAGAATAGAAACATACACAGAGATAGGATGTCTTGAGTTGCATATAATGTCAGGGTTCCTAAATATAATGACCCTGGCATTAGGTCTATAAGGCAATAGAATAAAATTACTTGGCATACTAATATATCATTGATCTCTTCCATATATCATAGATGGGATTCATGGGATATTTCTCAAAGAAAATTTTTTTCTTTTAGCATTTGAATATATTATCCCATTCTCTCCAGATCAGTAAGGTTTCTGCTGATAAATTTGAGGATAAACTAATGGAGATTTTTTCGTAGGTGACTACACACTTTTCTCCTGCTATATTTAGAATTCTTCCTTTGTCTTTGCTTTTAGAAAGTTTGACTATAATGACCCATGAGAAGACCTTTTTGTATTGTATCTATTTGGAGATTTGCAGTTTCCTCTATCTGGACATCTAAATTTCTTGCTTGAGTTAGAATGTTTTCTTCTATTATTTTGTTAAATGGGTTTTCTAACATTTTCATTGGCTCTTCACCTTCTCAGACCCTAGTAATTTTAATATTTAATTGCTCTATGGTCTCAAAAGCATATGGCACAAAAGCTTTTCTCATTCTTTTTTTTTTTTTTCTTTTTTTGTCTGACAGGATTATTTCAAAATACCTGTCCTCACGTTCTGAGATGTTTTCTTCTGCTTGATCTAGTCTGTTTTTGAAACTTTCAAATATATATAGGACTTAATTCAATATATTTTTCAACTCCATTATTTTTGTTTGATTCTTTTTATTATATGTATCTCTTAGGTAAATTTCTCATTCATGTCCTAAATTTTTTCCTGATGTTTTTTGTATTGTTTTTCAGAATTCTCTTGTCTCTCACTGTGCTTCTTTAGCATTAGTGACTTTATTTCTTTTTCTGGGATTTCATGAATTTCTGTTTGATTGGGATCTGTTGCTGGGAAATTATTACATACCTTTGGGGGTATCACCTTTCTTCCTTTTGTTTGTTTGTTTGTTACTTCCCATTTTCTTATGTTGATATCTATCCCTCTGGTGTAACAGTCATTTCTTTTTATTTTTTTTAAATTTCATTTCATAAGTAGGATTATTTTCCTGAAAATGTATGCTATGATATTGACTGGGTAGGACACTTTTTCTTTGGTTCTTGGTACATGCCATTGTCTAGTGTCTATATGATTTCTTCTGCTATAAATGGTAATAGTGGTATATGCAATTTTATCAGTGGCTCATGGTATATTTCTTATTGGAGGCTGTGGTCAGGTTTTGTAGGACAGCTTCTCAAGGAGTCCAAGTTTTAGTGGCCTTTCAAGTGGTGGCAGTGATTGGTTGTGTATGGTTTTATGCTTTTTATGGGACATAGGGTTGTGTATGATGACACAAGTCTTAGAACTTCTAGGTGAACCCTCTTGGGCCACCAAGTGGCTTCCTTGGAGCCCGGCAGTGACAGCAGTGGGCTGAGTAGGTGGTGGATCCCTAGGCCTCTGAGCAGACAGTATGGCATGAATGATATTGGTGGCAGTGGTGGAATATCCTTCTGGGTCTTGAGTGTTGCACACTTGTTTGACAGTGACTACAATGTGCTAGGTCAGTCCCAGTCTTATGTGTGGCACATGCAAGTAATTGCCACATAGTGGAAGTGGCCATGTGGTTAGTCCCAACCACATAATCCCAAGAGGGATGTCAAGGGCCGCCAGTGATGGACTCTCCTGACTATGTTCTTTCACGGGGCTTGGGGGCAGGTGGCAAAGCTTGCCCAGGGAGGTTGTCATCAGGCTTCTTGACAGCCTGCATGGTCACCAGCTATGATAAATAGGGAAATAGCAACCCCCAAGCCATTGTCAGAAAGCTCACGTGGAAGAGGCAGCTGCAGTGTTGCCTCTGGAGGGGAAGTGTCGCTTTTAGTGCTGGAGGCCTAGGCCATCAGGTGGGAAATCCATGTGCCACAAGGATAGTTTTTATGGATACTAGGTCCCCAACATATTCAATTTAGTCTATTTCTAAAATAGAAAGCAAATAAGACAGAGCATCAGTCAAGAGGTTTCCTATTTCTCAGTGATGCTGAACGTAGTTGTAGATATAGGAAGTATCATATAATTGTGTGTGTATATGTGCAAGTATATGTTTATGTGCATTTCCTGAGTTGATTTATAAAATAGCAAAGCTGAGTTCAAGGAATCACTCTACAGGCTACTTTTGTGTTAGCCCAATTCTATAGCCACAAACTTTCACTCTCATCATGGTAAATCCAGTCTGTAATGTGTGATGCTGCTCAGTATTTAACTGGGGTAATGAGTACGTGGAATCTATCGTGTGATGTAGGTATGAATTTGCCAAATTAGAGGAAACAGTTGTATATTTGCCATAGCAAAATATTTGGAATATTAGAATTTTTTCAAGAAACATAGGAAATTATAAATACCACGTATTAAATATTACACCGAAAAGGGACATATTCATAGAGTGTACAGGTTGGCAGGATTACACACACTGTCTTCTGAAGGCCCATACATACGCACAACCAAAATGTGTCATATTATGCACTTGTATCTTTAAACACAACCTAATTTTTCAATTGAGTCTTCATTTTCTGAGTGTGTAGAATTATTTTCCTCTTCACACAAATTCTAAAACATCCAACCCATGTTTTATTAAGTTATAGATATAGAATTTCTATAATATAGGCTATGTAGATCTATAAGCAAGAAAATTAAATAAAAATCCACATTTTTGTGGTAGGCTTTATTTCATTGAATCATTAAATATACAGTTTTTCCTGACTTAGTATTTATGACTTTGTTAACCTATGATCATACCTTGACACTGTATATGTTATGGAGCCAAATTCCATTAAGTCTAAGTTTCCTATAAAGAAGTGTCAATGCTTTCTCTGCAGTTTTTTTTATCTCTATTTCTCAGTATCTGTGTAGAGATTCTTATTCACTTGGAGATGCACAAGCTGAATTCTAATGAAACAAGCCCCAACTGTTCATTTCATGAGTGATTTCTTCAGGTGCCTAACATCAGCCAACATTTTCAGGTACCATAGTGGGTCTGATTGTTCATTTTCTCCTGGGTGGCACAAAAACACATTTGTTTCGATATATTTACTCCCACTTGGATCAGGACATTTTTTCCTCTAAGTAGCTACAAATTTACGCTAAAAAATGAATGAGTAGCATCAAAGAAAAAAATTAAAACTGAACCATTTGTAGCAGGGTTTACTAGTAAATATTTTGGTCTTAATGTCGACACGGGAGAATATATTAGTCTCTATTCATTAGTCACACTTTCATCCATAAAGTGCTCATATCTCGTCTGAATGGACATTCTCTGAAGAAACCATATCCTTGCTGGCACGACCATGAAGATAAATTATTTGGTAGTGCTTCCTGTGCTTCATACACTCACACGAGCCCGGTGATTGAATTTGCAATTAATATATTTGGATTCTTGCCCATTTATCTCTTGAAATAATGTAATATGGTAAAAAATGAAAGGTGAAGTTTGAGCTTGACTTTTCTAACCCATCCATAATAAAATTTTCAAAAGTGGCATCAATCCTCAGATACGCTGCTTGCGGTAGGGGCTAGCTTATTCCCTTAAAAACCCCCAAATCTTTAGCAGGCAATCGCCCATGTGTAAGCTCGGTTGTCAGTGTGTGCCTGCTGCTATCAGCTTTCCTTTTTGTTACTCATAGGACCCAGGGATTAGCAGTTAGGTAATTGGTAGATAGCAAGAATTTGCTAGCTTGCTTTATTTATTTATGACAGAGTCTCAAGCTGTTACC